>JABUQX010038379.1:0-13865 GCA_015478945.1 Trachelipus rathkii
GAGAGAGATCAGTACTTAAAAATAATTTTTTTCGTTAGATTGACTCCAAGAAAATTTTATTTTTTTATTTTTTTTTTTTGTTAAAAGGCTATAATGATGTTTTTTTTTTTAAACTAAAGGGATACCATAGTGTAAACCGCAAAGATGGCAGGAGTCGGGGTCTCTCGGCTTACCGGGGACGACGGGGGGACTTCCGTCTCCCTCTGTCCCCCGTCGGCTCGAGCCCCTAAATGAGCGTCCCCCGTCAGCTCAAGCCCCAAAAAATGAGCTTAAAAAAAAATTACATTTCCGTAAAAAAAAAATTACATTTCCGGTATTTTATATGCTGATACCAAATATGGTAATTGTTTTCCTGTAAGGATCGTAGTTTTCGAGATATTGACGGGTACTAATCTACAATTTGGCACACACACCACACATATATATATAATATATATAATATATATATATATATTATATATATATATATTTATTTTATAGATAATATATCTATATATATTTATATATATATATATATATATATATTAATAATAAAATATATATCTAATAATATATATATATCTCGTATGTATTTAATATGCTCATGACTCGAAACTTATATACGTTTCATATTATTATTATTATTATTATTTTTGCAATATTATAGAGCATAAGTTTTCCCTCTAATGTTTTGGACGCTAAAATGAGACCGAAGGGAAAAAAAATAAATAGGCCAAAATTACGAATTTTATTAGATAGTTAATAGGGCCTACTTTTATTAGTCTTTTATTTTTAATCAACTTTTTTAGAATTTTTCTCCGTAATAGTGTTCCAATACTTGCATCTATAGCTCTTCTAAACAACCATGATGTGTAGTAGTAGTGTGAGTGTGTGTGTAGTGTGTGTAAGTAGTTTTCTTATTACTTCAAATTTTGGTGTATCACCACCATCACGTTTGGAAAGGGGGGGGAAAAAATAGTTTTTCCAAACCTTATCTTCCGTTTTCTTTTTCTTAAGGAACAAAATATATAAGTTATCCCCCCTCGTAATTAGAGGGGTGGGGGGTTTTAGGGGTTAGGGTCCAAGGGGATAAGTAATTTTCCTAGTTCCCCTCCACCTTCCACGTAAATGAGTTGAAATTTATTTAATATATTTTCCTTTTCATTTAATGAGCAAAAATGTCCATTCCTTTTTTCTATTGTATTAATGCATTTATTTTTTACCTATTTAGGTATTTTTCTTTTGTTTATTGTGGATTATTTACTCCCCCTCCTGCTTCCCCCTTTCCCCCACTCTTCCTTCATTAATGGAAGGCTATTTAAATATTTTTAAGCTTCATTTTGTGAAGAGATACTTTTAATTTTAATTATTCTTGATTATTATTATTATTATTATTATTATTATTATTATTATTATTATTATTATTATTATTATTATTATTATTATTATTATTATTATTATTATTATTATTATTATTATTATTATTATTATTATTTGTAGTAGTAGTATTTTTACTTTTCAGGGGAAGGTGGAAAATCGAAATTTTTTAGAACGTGTAAAGCCAAAGATTATTAATACACTATGTTAACTTTTGTCGTTTTGTAGAGATGGGGAATGTCGTTCACTATGAACAACTCAGCACTAAAGATATTACTTTGAACAATTCAATAAAAAAGATATTACTCTGAACAACTCACTACCAAAGATATTACTCCGAACGACTCACTACCAAAGATATTACTCCGAACGACTCACTACCAAAGATATTACTCCGAACGACTCACTACCAAAGATATTACTCTGAACAAAGACCTAAAGATAGTTAATGTCCTAATGAGTTTTTACTAAAGATATTACTTCCGAACGACTCATTACAAAGTATTACTCCGCACGACTCATTAAACAAAGATAATTACTCCGAACGGAACTCAATTACCAAAGATATTACTCCGAGACGAACTCCACTACCAAAGATACTTATCCGGCACGACTCACTACCAAAGATTCAATTACTCCAGCCAACTCACTACCAAAGATATTACTCCGAACGACTCACTACCAAAGATATTACTCCGAACGACTCACTACCAAAGATATTACTCCGAACGACTCATTACCAAAGATATTACTCCGAACGACTCACTACCAAAAATATTTAAAAAGATTAAGATTAATTTCCTATAGTGTTTCTTCTATTTGTGTTTTTTCTCGATCTCGACTAATTAACCAAACGATATTTAACTCCGAAACAATCTCACTACCAAGATATACTTCCGACGACCAATTACAAGATATTACTCCGAACAACTCACTACCAAAGATTTTACTCGAACAACTCACTAACCAAAGATCTGGTGGGGAGAAGAATACATGAAAATTTATTACTCCCGAACAACTCACGATAAATCCTACTTTGATGGAGAACTCTCCTGTCTTCAATGTTATAGCAGTTGGTAATTTCATAATGTGTTTTTTCAATCTCGCTAATTTGAAAAAAAAAAAAAGTGGCAAAATCATATGAGAAGATATCATATTAGTAAGACTTCTGCGAAGCGTCAACAATATATTTCCATATTTTTGCGAATCTGGCATCTTTTCATATGATACTACTTTTTTTTGTTTCAAATTTGCCCTTCCGAAAATAAAAGAAACAATAGGAAAATAATCCAGACTTTTTAATTATATTTGGTAGTGAGTCGTTCAGAGTGGTGAACGATATTGGCTACCTCTGTTGGTGAGTCGTTCGGAGTGGCGAACGATATTGCCTATCTCTACTTAGCAGTTAAAATTTAGTTGCAAGAAAAAAAAAAGTTTAAAAAAGAAAAGAAATTAAAAATTAAACAGCGCAACATAATACATCCAAGCTTGCTAATCATAATTTCGAGACTAAAGTCACAGTAAAGTGTGTAACAAATATTGCGAGAAAGTTAACTAAGGTGTTAAACTAAGTTATTTGCTGTCAGAAGAAGTATGAAGAAAGATAAAAAATAAAAAATTATTAAAGGAACTAAATTGTTATGTTCATGCATGGCAGATGGACCTGTGCCTATGAAGTGACTCTCCCCTCCCCCTCACACACTCCCGCTCGTGAGTGGTGGATCAATATTTAAATCTTTATATCACGCTAAATATATATTATTTTATACTATGTTGTTGTCGTATTTATTTATTATTATTATTATTATTATTATTATTATTATTATTATTATTATTATTATTATTATTATTATTATTATTATTATTATTATTATTATTATTATTATTATTATTATATAGGTTGTAGAGTGTAGATGTAATGTTTTTTTATAAAATTAAGTAATTGAAATGATATATATATATATATAATATATTATATATTATTATATTATATAATATATATATATAATATATATATATATTATATATATATATTATTAATATATATATATATTATATTATGATATATATATATATATATATATATTATATATTATAGGCGAGAGAGAGGAGAGAAGGAGAGAGAAGAGAGAAGCATTTTAAGATTGCGCATCAAAATTTTGTTTGAAAAAAAAAAACGGGAGGAAAAAAAGAGGAATGTGATCGAATGGAATCTCCGTTCCCATTCCCATTGCAATGAGGAATTGCGGTTGTCGCATCTTCATTGTTAACTTCTAACAAAAGGTGCTGCGTCTTCTCGAGGTCGAGGTCAGGTCATTTGTTTGTGCGCCGCGCGAGAGAGTAACTTTGTAAATGTAAAGATCATCGCAATGTGAAGGCGGGTGCCAGGTTGAAAATGTCTGTTTGTATGTGTGGATGTGTATAGTTTGTGTGTGTGTGTGTGTGTGTGTGTGGTGTGTGTGTGTTTGTATGTGTGTGTGTGTATAATTAAAATTATGCAAACCTTTGATATCCGATGCACTATAGATATTTAAATCTAAATAAATACTTAATTGAATATCCCATATATATATACTATGTATATATATATATATATATATATTATATATATATACTATAATATATATATATAAATATATATATATATATATAATATATATATATATATATATATCAATATATATATATATATATATATATATATATATATATATATATATATATATATATATATATATATTATATTTTATATATATATATATATATATAGAGAAATTTTTTCAGCTGTTGTGTAAAAATAATAATAATAATAATAATAATAATAATAATAATAATAATAATAATAATAATAATAATAATAATAATAATAATAATATGTAAATGCTAAAATCTTTAAAAAATTCTGAAGCTTTTAAAATAACTGATTAACTAGCAGTCATGATGCTCGAAAAAGAGCGCAATGGTAGAACCATTATCAGAGAACAATGTAGTGACAAGATTTTAGAGCAGTTACTAATGCTACTACCACTACTGCTACTACTACTACTACTACTACTACTACTACTACTACTAAAAAAACTGGATTTATCAGAATAAAAATAATATAATTTGTAATTGGTTGGATATTTTTAATCTGAAATTTAAATGAAAATTGTAAAAGTTTATTTTTTTAATTTTTCCTTTCGCAAAAATTATTTTATAATAAATTTTATAATAAATTTTTAAAATAAAAATTTATAATATTTTTCATAATAAAAATGAAGCAACAAAAATATATGCAATTAAAATAATTATTTAATTATGCAATATTCATTTTTATAATTAACGAAGCATTAAAGTATCCTAAACTCGGTTATGAAAATGACTATCTATTATACTTATAATAATTACAGTTCTAAATAGTAGTAGTAGTAGTAGTAGTAGTAGTAGTAGTCATTCTAGGTTAATATTTATGTTGCCGTTTATCAACACCGATAATAATTTACGTTGGATTTTAAATTTAAATATTTTTAAATTGGTTTTAATTATAGTCTAAAAAGTTAGTCGTTTATTTTGTTGATTATCACATACATGTTATTAACACATAAAAAATAACATACCATTTATATTAATTAAGCACTAATTATTTTAAACACATGGCTATATACTCGCATTCCATTATAACTGCAATGTGGTATGTGTGTGTGTGTGTGGTAACGCTTAAGTTAATGTGTTATTTTTCGGGGGTTAATTTAACATATTAAAACGTATAAAATGTTTTAATAGTTAAATAAATGTAACGAAATAACTAACTTAGTTTCTTGCAAATTTATGTCAATTAAATGGAAAAATATATTATTTTGAGTACTAGTCAGATAATAAACGGGTATTTATATGAATGACCATTTGGCCGGACGGACATTTGGCCGAACGGACATTTGGCCGAACGGACATTTGGCCGAACGGACATTTGACCGAAAATGAAAATTAGTTAGTAAACATAAAACATTATTAACTTAATCTGCCCGAGCCCAACCTAACCTGACCAAACCTAACCTAATTAATTTTCTGCCAAATGTATGTCCGTTCGACCAAGTGTCCGTCGGCCAAATGTCCGTTCAGCCAAATGTCCGTTCGGCCAAATGTCCGTTCAGCCAAATGTTCATCGGCCAAATGTCTGTCGGTCAAATGTTCGTTCGGCCAAATGTCCGTTCCGCCAAATTTCTGTCGGCCAAATGCCCGGACACGGGTCAGACAATTATTCAGTACGTTCTAAAATTATATTTGTTCTGATATGAGAATTTGTGTTAATACATATATGTTCACTGTTCCCTAACTTAATAACTAAGCAGTTTGAACACATTTAGTGTAGACTGTTTAATTTTTTGCTTAAAATATTAGTATATTGTGTGTAGACTTAGAAAGGTCCAATTGTGTACTACTTAACTAGTTCTTCACTTTTTATTTTACTCGTGTAAACAATTTTCTGTTGTACGTATTAGTAATTTTAAACACACACACACACACGCACACGCTCTCTCACACACACACGCACCTACACACATAAACCCTCACATACACACCCACACACATTATATATATATCTATATATATATATATAATATATATATATATATATATATAATATATATATATATATATATATATATATATATACAGTGGCGTATCCAGGGGGGGGCCAGGGGGCCATGGCCCCCACCAAGGGACATTTTTAGACAGCTTTAAGCGCATGTGGGGTTTACGTATCATAATGCCGATTATAAACAAAGTCCGAGTTAATTATATACTATTAGTAAATCTTATAATACATCTTATATATCTATATATAGTATATAATATATACTTATATATATTATATATTGTTTAGTAAATATATCTACATATATAGAAACGATTTTTGTCTGGCCCCCCGAAAAAATCCTGGATACGCCACTATATATATATATAATATATATATATATATAATATATATATACTATATACTATATATATATATATATATATATATATATATATATATATTATATATTATATATTATCTATTATATATAACAGTGGCGTATCCAGGGGGGCAGGGGGCCACTGGCCCCCCAAAAAATTTTTCCAACCAGTCTTAAGTATCATATCGTCAATAATCTAAAGTTCAAGAGGTTAAATTAATTTTATATAATTCGTCGCGGTCAGGAACAAAATTCGTAAGTAATTTAGTTAAACTAAACTTGAAGCTCATCACAGAAAATGCAACACTAGAATTTCAGCAAGATTTTTTTGAAGACTGTTGTAAGGGCATCTGACTCAAAAGTCCTTTAGTTAAACACTAAACTGAAAGCCATTCAGAGAAAATGCAACCATTGATTTCAGCAGATTTTGAAGAATATGTAATCTGAATCCTGAGCTGATGTGTTGAAAATGGGCTTGCCCAAAGTAATTACAAATTCCAAAAATTACAGACCAGCATTCCCTACTTCCGACGCCCACAGACCTTATTCTTGGCACCATTCATTTTGTTTCCATTTTTGGATGATTTAATATCAGCCATAGGAGAGAGGTTTTTCATCATAAAGAAATTATATCTCCCTGCCAATTTGTCATCCCGAACAGGTGTAATGTGCCGTATGAAGAAGATTAAATTTTGATTGTGTACACATGTTAACAAGGAGAGATTCTCGAAAGCCCAACTAAGATTAGTAAACCGCGAGAATGGGCGATTTATGGAAGTTGAAAATATCCATCAAGTACAGATCGTCCAAAGACAGCAATAGACGGACGAGTTTTTTCTTGTTCGCAGTCACAATTTCCATATATTTACACATCTTGTTGCAAATACTGCAATTTTACCCGTGTCTACTGCTTCAGTAGAAAGAAGCTTTTCAACATTAAGGCCCGTATTTACGAATCAACTTTGTGAAAAAACGTCTTGCACTTTCGTAAAGGTAGCCTCAAGAAAAGCATTCCTCCACTGATAAGATCTAAAAAAAATTTGCATCTTATACCCCCTTATTGAATAGGGCTCTGATCGAAGACAGTTTTCAAGGAGAAACGTCATCATATTTCATGACGTCAAAGACAATAGCCAATGAACACAAAGTAAATGAACTAAGACAAAATAAAAGTATATTATATATTAGAGTTTTATGTATGTAAATTTATAGAATATTAAAAAGAAAAAAATTAATGAAATAACTAATAAACGGGTTAGTAGAAAATATACTATGAGAAATTGGGATATATTGCTTCACATTTATTACTTCCAGTTGCTTTGGTTGGCATAGCCGTAGGCTGAACGTTAACGTAGCCAAGCTACGAAATTATGATAAACATATAAAAATTCATCTGCGCTCCTTACACTAAAGTTAGGTCCCGGTCGAAGGTTGCACCCTGCCTATTTCTCTGGTGTGAGCCTAATTATGTGGTTTTTGGGTATTTTCTTCCACGAAAGTATATATTTGACAAAATCATTTACCATAATAAATGCCTACAAATGAAATAAATTAAATAATAATAGCGACAAATTGTACAATAAAAAAAACAAGATGGCTGTCGCTCGGAAAAAAAATCTTAACAGAGTTCAAGGTTGGTTCAGAGCTTCCTTGACTAAGGAAGAGATTTCGCCAAAGTATTTTGCGACGTCAAGTGTTCCTCACGGAAAAAATTTATCCAGGATCGTTCAGATAATTTAATTTACGTTAAGGGAGGATTCTGAAGGAACACTCGAACGAAAGGAAGAGAAAAGCCGTATGTAAAATACGGCCCTAAGACTCTGAAACCCTACTTGGAGAAATACTATTGAGATTGAAAGACCTTACTGGCTTGCCCTCCTCTACAGTATCGAAATATTGATAATAAAAAACTATTGATAATTTCACGACCTTTGCTCACTCCTCATGCCCTGCAATTAAATTTACAATTTGAAGTAAGATGATTTAGTAATTTATATAAATTATTTCCCATTTTTTCTTGGAAATTTATTATTTTTTTTACCCCACTTGAATATATATATATATAGTATCTAATATACTATATTATAATATATATATATATATAAATATATCTATATTAATAGTATATATAATAGTTTGATATATATATATAGTTATATATATATATATATATATATATATCTTAAGAAACGATTTTGTCTGGGCCGCCCCCGAAAGAAAACTCTGGATAGCGCAGACTGTTATATTATATACTATATATATATATATATATAATAATATATATATACTATATATAATATATATATATATATTTATATATATATATATATATATATTATCTATCCTATATATATATATTATATATATATATTACTATTTGAACTATACAACTTTTAAAATTATTGAAGATTTATGATGTGTAACATATATAAAGAGAACTTTTTATACGATTTAATTTTATTAGCAACGTTTATTTGCATTCTACAAAATTATAAAATATATTCTTTCTAAGCTGCGCAATTGTGAGGTAATTTTAAATACTAAGTCATGCGTACTAGAAGGAAGAGAGTGTTTGGGGTCCCAATGGAAGAGGTTTGCAAGTTTTCAAATAATAATAATAATAATAATAAATTAATAATAATATAATAAAATAATAATAATAGATAATAATATAATAATAATCATGATAATTAAATAATAATTTAATAATTATAACATTTTTGAGAATAATAATAAATAAATAATAATCTAATAATAATAAATTAACAAGAACAAATCCAATGAATACTGATTAATCAATAATTAATAATAATACTAATAATAATAATATAATAATATTTATTAAAATTAAGAATGATATTAATATAATTTAATAATATAAAATAATATAATATTGAGTAATGTTTTTAATAATAATAATAATAATAATAATAATAATAATAATATAATAATAATAATAATATAATATAATAATAATAATAATAATAATAATAATAACGGTGAACAATTTTTAGGTGTTTTCTGTTGCATATGATCTAATGTTCGCGGAAAACATTAAAAAAAACTGCAAAAAATTAAAAAGAATTTTTACCGTTGAACAGCGGCAGAACCGTTGGTTATCCAAAACGAATTATTTAAATAAAAACGTTTATCTCGGCCAATTATATATGCTCTGAAAATTTTTTATTGATCAGTTGAATGCAAAAGAATATTTTTTCATATATATAATATATATTATATATATATTATCTTAAGCATATTCATATTATTAAGTATATATATATATACTTATTATATTATATATATTTATATATATATATATATATATATCTATTATATATATTATATATATATATTTCTTTAAGCATTTCATAAATGAAATATAATGATATATATTTTTTATTATTATTAGTCCTATAAATATGAAATTTTAAGAGCATGTATAATTTGGCGAGGTACACTTTTGCTATTTAGATTATTTTTGTATACCGAACCGTTTTTCCCCAAGAGGTAAGTTATTTTTTTTTCTCATTTCAATTTTTTTTTTACCTTTTTGAATTTGTTCCACTAACAGCGGCAAAATACTTCAACGTAGAACCAAATTAGGTTAGTGAGGCGCTGGTAGCAATGCAACAAAAATTTCGTTCCCCAGTGTAATAATAATAATAATAATAATAATAATAATAATAATAATAATAATAATAATAATAATAATAACAAAAATAATTAATTTTTTGTAAATTTTAGTTATCTATCGGATATTTGGTTTCGATATGCAGGTGTCTCTGTTTATTTTGATAATGATGTAATTGTTTTTTTTTTTTAAATAGATTGTGGATGTTAAGACGTATCTTGATTTTTAATATAGTTACTTCGAGGATGCGGTTATGATATCCCCTTGTAGTAAAGACGTAAATTTTGGTAAAGTAAATTTTATATTCATTATTGAACAAACTCTGTCGTACAATTGCTACCTTTTTGTAAGAAATCCGAATATTTTTTCCCATTCAGAAATTTTTAAAATTAAAAAGAATTTTTTTTTTTTAATTTGAGGAGCGAAAAACTTTTTTAGACACTTTTTTTTAATTTTAATTTTATTTTTTGATTTTACTACTACTATTACTTAACCTTTCATTTATCACGGAATCCTCTTTTGAATATTTTTTTGCTTCCGCGGATCCTCATTAAATGCCGAGGGCCTTTATTTATTTATTTTTTTTTTTTTTTTCAAATTCATTCATTTATATTTTAACTGCAAAAGACCGTCAGATTTGTTTAAGCCCTCGTTGACCCCCTTTGATGAAAACACGAACCCCCCCCCCTTAGGTTCTCGGACCTAAAATTTCAGAGCCGCTGAATATTACCATATTTTAATATGTGCAATAATATTTAGAAACTTTTACCTTATTTTTGGACGATTCGATTATTTACCGATATAATCGTATTCACGCGTATAGAGATATTAATAAATTAATAAACTCATTATTAATTTACTAGCATTTTCACAATTAAGGCTTAATCGATTATTATCGATATAACACCTTTAAGTATTAATAAATTAAATAAAATATTGACGTAATTTAGGTATAAACGATTCTTAATCAATATATTTATATTTACTAATTAGGCGAATCGATTCTAATAATCGGTTCCAATCTTTTAAACATTAATAAATTTATCATTATTTTTATAATAATTTCACAACTTAGGTATAATCGATATCTATCATTATCTTTATATTTGATAATTAGGCGTAATCGATTCTCTATCGATATATAAATTATTCTAAGAATATGAATAAAAATGTAAAGAAATCGAGAATGATGACGGGTAGTAACAATAGCCTTTTTTTTCTAAGCAAATTTGTGAAGTGCAAAATAAATTAAACGCAATACTTTTTTAGCCAACATAAAGCCGTTTAATTGAATTAATTCATTTACAAGGCTTGTGCTTAATATGAAAACTTTGAAATGGAAGATTGCTTAATTTTTTCTTTTTTTCGTATAAAAAATATTAACGATACTTATTACGGTATGCTGAGCTCGTATGAAACATCAGTGGACTTTATAAAATAAGACAAATATATTATATATTGCTCTAAATATATTAAAATTATATATAGTGTATATATATTATATATATATATATTATATAATATATATATATATTTATATCTACATATATAAATATATTTATATATAATATATATATCTGGCTAAGGTTACTCACAAAGGAAGGACAAAGTATTATTAGTAAAACTTTTTTGAACAAAGTTTCGTATAAAAAATATGAACGCCAAATTGGTGCTTACAAACGAAAATAAAGTTATAAAACCAAAGTAATTTGCATATTAATTCTATATTATATCAATATTTAAAAATGGAAAAAATTTTTTACGACTAAAAAAAAAAATCTCAAAAAAAAACCATGTTTCTTTTAGAATGAGAAAGGTAAATAAGATAGGAAACATTTCTCTTTAAAAAATTATTTGTACTTTTTTTTTTTGTCCATCTTGTTGCTAGATAGAGAGAATTGCTTTTTTCTTCCGGTACTCATTATATTATGCTTATATATGTATGCTAGACCTTATATTTATACATTTAGCTATATCTATTTTACACGGCCATGTCGGGGGCTCGAGCGACGGAACAGAGGGGGGACGTTTTTCATAACCCCGTAGGGGAGGGGCGGAGGAACCCCCGCGACAACCCAAAAATACCAAAAGAGCGGGGGTTCCGGAGACCCTCCCCCGGAGGGGGGGCATAGCCCTACTCCTGTTTTCCCCGGAAGGCGAGAGACCCCGCTCCTGCATCGGTGCGGTATACCCTTGGGTTCCCATAGTTTTTAACAATAAATAATAATAATATATAGTATTTATATATATATGTTTATACTTTGGAAATTAAATAATGCTTTATATATATTATATATATATATATACATTATATAATATCATTATATATCAGTATATAATCTTCATGTAGTTTGTTTAGCTTTTCAAGTGACGTCACAAACGAATTCTAACAGAAATAATATTTCGCAAATTTGTAATTTTTTTATAATTTACATTTTCTTTCTTTAGAAAATAACATCATTAATAATATTTCGAGATTAAAATAGGGGTTGAAAAATTAAACATTTAAAAAACGATTTTTAAACTAGTTCATGGGACGTAAAAATCAGTTAAAATAAAACTCAAGAGTGCTAAGAACAAAACTAGAACTTAACGGGAAAGAAGAAAAATTAAAATTCAGATTTCTATAGTGAAATTTCTTCGTTTGAAAGATATTGACAACTCTAAATGGGAAAGTGGAGAAACTTCTCCATTTTTAAGGAATTGCAGCCAAATAAAAAAATTTAAAAAGTAATAAAAAATAGCATTAAATCCAAAAAAAATTTAGTTTTCTTCTCGCAAACCAATAGAAAGTGTTGCAAGATCTAAAAGGTACCAATAAAGAACCGCGACAAAGCATGCGTCTCTCGAAGTTAATTATATAAAAATTTAAAAATCATTGTTTTCCATTTTTTTTTTCACTACATTCTATATAGGTTCAATTTAAATAAAAAAACATTTTATTTTTAAGAATTCAAAAATAAACTTTATTTTGTTGTTTGTGTTTTTAATTGCGTGTATAATTCATAAAATTTACTAAAGTGTACGTAAAAAAATTCCGCTGTTTTTTTCCTCGTGAACCATTAGAAAATCTGGCAACAGCTAAAATGTAACAAAAAATGACTACGCCGAAGTAAGCGTCTTTTGACTTGACTTAACTTAAAAAATAGAAATTTTTTTGATTTGTTTTGTTTAATACGGGGTTTTTAGGTTCTACTAATTATAGTAAAACTTTGTCCTAAATAAAGTTTACTTAAAACAAAGTTTTCACTTCCTTAATGGTTACCATATATATACTATATATATTAATATACTATAAATATGATTAAATATCTAATATATATTATATATAATATATATATAGTATATATATCGTTATATATATATATATATCTATATATATCGTATTATATATATATATGTGGTATATATATATATTGGATATATTATTATTATATTATATATATTGGTCTATTATATAAAGTAAAGGTTTGAATGATCTTATATTATATATATTATTATATTTATAGTATATATATATATTATATACTGTTCTTGCATCCACTTTTTGGGTTGGAGATGCTCAGTTGTAATAGCATCGTGAGATTTTCTTTTCCATTGACTCTGAAATCCGTTATTTGGTATTTAATATTCTTATTTCCATTATTGACATTCCACAACGCTCCTCGTTAAAGAACGTAAGAAAACAGAGACATGACCTCTTATATTATTATATATTCTATTATATATATATATATATATTATATATATATATATATATATATATATACTAATAGTATTATTTATCTTATAAGTCTATCCACTGGCTCCCTTATTTGAGGGCTCAGTATCTCACCCCGCCTCCACCGGCGGAGCTCAGGTCTTTCAGGTCGGAAATCTGATGTGTCTGTTGGGGTGTCTGGGGCACCTTCGGAGGTAGAAGCGTTATTCGGCCT
>JABUQX010038380.1:0-5000 GCA_015478945.1 Trachelipus rathkii
CCTTGGCATAGTTGATATATATGCACCGCGTGGGATAAATTATAATTAAGATATATACACATATGACTGAGTTAGTACTCACAGAGTATAAGGTGTATTACTAATAAATTAAATAAATTTATTAATAATATAGAACTAAATGAAGAGATTAATAGTAAAGACATATTAAAAGTTATTATAATATCATTATTATATTTAATAATTATAATATACTTATCTATATATATATATATGTATATATATATATATAATATTAATATATATTATATAATATTATATATATATACTATAATATAATTATATCATTACATATTTAATTATATATGTATAATATACGTGTATAAATATATATATATTTAATATTATCATATATATATACTATATATTATATTATATAATATCAATTAATAATTATACATATATAATTATATATATATACATTATATATATTATAATATATTAATTACATATATTATATATAATATGATATATATATACTATATTTATAGTATATATATTATATGATATAATTCAATATTAATATTAATTTAATAATATATATATTATCTATTAAAATATTATTACTTATATATTATATATATTTAATATTATAATTAACTATATATAATAATTATTATTTATGGATGATATCTTATATACATAAAATCAACGAAGCTTCATCTAATAATTATCATTATATAATATTTTAATTGGAATTACTTAAATATATATATTTGATAATATTAATATATATATACTACTATTACTACTTAATTATATATTTAATATAAATATATATATTAATATATATATACTATTATTTATATATATATTATAGTATAATGATATATATGATATTATATGATTAAAAGAAGAGAGTCAATGTAAGGACCACCACATCACGGGGAAGCGCTAACCACTGTGTTGATATAATAAATTTCTCACTGGGTGGTCGCTGGCTTCATATATATTTTAAGTTGTCAAGAGAAATTTTCGATGGCAAAATAATATTCAGTTCAAAAATAATAAAGAAGCCTAAATTAAAAAGATTTTTCTTAGCTATAATCGTCCTAATATTATATAAAACGAATCGAAAATTATTGATCAAATATTGTAAAGAATATTCCCTTTTGAAGATTACACAGAAAGTAGGATTTAATGTTTACAGTATGGATTTGTCGCATAGAATTGAATTTAAAAGTTTTGAAGTTGATGTGAAAGTAAGTAGATAGCTGCTATACATATTATAGTATATATCTATAAATATATATATATATATATATATATTAAATATATATATATATTATAATATAATATACACAGTATATATATATAATATATATAACAGTATATATATATATTATTATATATATATATCATATATACTATTATATTATATATAATATATATAATATATATAATATATATATATTAAATATATTATATATTAGTATATCATTGATATATACAATAACTATATATACTAACATTATTTATATTCTTATTACTATTTGGATATAAGAATCTAATACTAAAGAAAATAATATATAAAAGCTAATATGTGTATGTAAAAATATTGTATAATATATATATATTTAATATATACTATATATATATATACTATATATAATATATATATATATAATATATACTATAAAATTATTATAACTATATATCTATACATATATATATCATAATTATATTATATATAATTATATATATAAAAGAGATCTAGAACAGAGTATTAAAAATATAAAATAAGTATATATAAGTATAGATATAATTATATCTTATCTTTCTTAAAAGCTCTTTTCCTATAATTGCATTAGCTTTCCTTTTGGTCTTTCTCGTTCAGACCAAAAATTAATTGCCTACTTATCTATCTACTTAATAATGAAAAAAAAACAAAAAAAAACATTATCTATACAATGAACCGATAAGTCATATATATGGTATCATATGATATTATTAATAATATATATAATATTACTATACTATATATATATACTATATATAATATATTATATATATATATATAAATATATATATATATATACTATATATATATAAAACCGATCATAGTACTGCAGGATCTCAAAAAATAAATCAGTTTACATGATAAACTTGGCGTATAAAATAATTTAAAACAGAAACTGTCCATGATATATGATATATAGAAATGATAACATGATAATATTTATGATTTGAAAATATGATAATATTTGTTTTGATATAAAAATATAATGTTTATGATAATATGAAAATATGATAATAAGTATGATAATATACATATATGACAACATGATAATATGAAAACATAAAAACATTTATGAAAATATGGTAATATGAAAATATAATATGATAATATAATAATATTTATGGTAAAATGAAAATATAATAATAGGATAATATGAAAATAATATGATAGTTAGGAAAATATGAAAATATCACAATATGATAATGTGAAAATGTTATATGATAATACGAAAATATGATATCTATGATAATATGAAAATGATAAAATGATAATATTTAGGATAATATGAAAATATGATAATGGTAAAATGATAGACGGATAAGAAGGTTAAGAAAATGTAAGTTTTATTTTTATTTTTGATGTATTTAGAGATGATGATATATCAAATTGGTGGAAGTTGGATGAAGAGAATGATCAGTTAGGATAATATGAAAATATGATAATATGATAATGGCCAAATGATAAACGGATAAGAAGGTAATGAAAATGTGATTTTTACTTTTATTTTTGATGTATTTAGAGATGAAAATAAAATGGCACGAAAAACAGAAAGGTTTGCCCACAGCTGACGTCAAGACACTGCATCGAAGTTTTTTGATGAAAAGATTCTGGAAAAAATAGCAGATTAGTTTGAGAACCCCTTTTAGGTAATAATATAAATGATAATTATTTTACAGCTACTTTTTTTGCTGACAAGAATATTAATTAGACATAGTCTAAATCAGTGATAGGAAAACTTTCTTGGGCACTGTCCTGAAATATATTTGTGCGTATAATAATACCCCATAGACTTGAAGGTGAAAATAAATAAACCAATTGCCTTTAAAATTATAGCATATTTTCTTAATTTAAACTAAATCCGGAAAACACACAGAATACCCATATTCAAAATAATTCATTGAATTCATTTGTATGAAGAATACAGTCATACTAGCTAAAAAGTATGTAATATAAACTCGATAAATCTTTAAAATTAGAACATACAATTAATAAATAATCAAATGAAAAGATAATGCATGAATTTAGAAATAGCAATTGATAAATTTATAAAATCTCATTATTGAGCTAAAAGAATTTCACTGACATTTTTTTTTTCTTCAGACTTCGAAGAAATGATTCTTCATTTTTTTTTATGGAACAAGCATCAAATTTAAGGCTTTTTGAATGATGTTAAAGCAATTTAGATACAGTCTTTGGGGTTTAATCTAGTTCTGTCAAAAAAATAGTTTTTCTTCAAGTGAAAATATATAGCAAATCAATATGGTACAGAAATACACATGAAAATGACGTTTTAGGGGTCAGAAAAAGTTTTGCTTTTAAAATTTTGCTTAAACATCTATAATTAGAAATTTATGATTGTTTTTGGACGTTAAGCGATATAAATATTATATATATATAATATATAATATATAAGTACTATAATATATATATAATTATATTTATGTTAATATGGTTATATTACTATATAATATTATATATATATATATAATACTATATATATATATAATTATTTAGTAATATTATATATATTTATATTTATATGAATATTTTTATATATATATATATATAATATATTATATATATAGTATATATATATATAAGTAGATTGGTATATATATAATATACTACTACTAGAGGATGGAGTCATGACTGCAATTTAATTGAGGGCCAGATTTGTTGCCTTATTATTACATTAGAAATTATTTATCTTTATATATTATGTATATATATATGATTATATATATACATAATATATATATAGGCTATATATAGATACTGTACTATATCTATACTTTATTTCTATACCTCTTATTGTAATTTTATATATACTAATATAGTATATTATATATAGTTATAATATATTTATATTATTATATATTATATTATATCTATATACTATATATATATAATATTATATATATATATATATTATATATAATTGTAAAAATAAAATTTAATTTATATATATATATATATATAATGTTATAGTATTAGTTGCCTATATATAATTTATATATATTATATATATACTATATATATATATTATTATATTATATATTATTGTCACTATTCACATAGAGATAGATATATATTATGAACCAAGCACACGCCCGCTCTCGTTCCACCACTGATATATTAATATATATATATATATAAATATAATAATATATTATAATACATAATATATATATTTTATATACTATTATATATATAAATATATTATATATATTATTTTATATATATATGTATATTATACTAGTCTCTTCATATATTTATACTAATATAATATTATAATAATCATAATAATTTAGTAAAAGATTTATATTTATATAATAATAATATATTATATTGTATTAAAAAAAATTTTAAATTATATTTATTTTATTATTAAATTATTTTTATAAAAATCACACGATTAGTTTACTAATTGAGTATATATATTAAATGGAAATGTTGTAACTAACTTCTCTTGAGATAGTGTATTATAGTAAGTACCCCTGCTTAATCTAATGTCTAAATATATATACTTTCATTGTATATGCGGATGCTCACTAATATAAACGTATGTAAAATACTAGATTTATATTATATATATATATATAATACTATAATATATATTTATTATATATAATATATTATATATATATATATATATATATATATATATTATATATATTATATAATATATATATATATATAATATTATATATTATATATAATATGGTTATATATATAATAATAT
>JABUQX010038380.1:10000-30000 GCA_015478945.1 Trachelipus rathkii
ACTTCAAAATATATAAACTCGTAATTTACTTTTTCATTACCGCTAGACAATATCACTCATATAAGGTCCTAGATAATTCTCTTGACACAGTATTTATCCCATACATTATATACTAGGTTTAGTATTTCTTATTAACACGGCCACTTGCCTATTGTGGAGTATCTTTCGGAACAAATATATTCTTATTTTTAGTAACTCATAAACTGTGGTGCAAAAGGATCACTATAATACAGCATTAAATGAGCAATAATTTCTTTTCAATATATGACACTATTATTTTACTAGAGGATCACGTTAGACATAAGTATATAACTGTGAGATGATGCCTCCTATCTGTTATAAACAAGCTTCCTTAGGCAAACTGTAATAGATTTGGCCGAAATAAGCACACTGGGAGTAACACCCGTTGGTCATTATCTATATAGGACTTAAATTCTCTAACATTAAGTACTCACAAGGCAAATAATTTTAGGCTATTTATTATAACCCTTACATATTTATACTTATCATTTAATATTATATGATATATATAATCTACATAGCACCTTAGTGTATCCTATGAGATAGTATAAGACTTGATTTATAAATTTTCCTATAATCATATGTTATAGTCACCGTTTTAGATAACGAGGTGCATATTTATTGAGTAGTCAGTACGTGATATATAATATATATTGAGTCTAATTTGAGTAGTGATATTAACAACTCAACGTCATTAAATATATATATAATATTTTGAGTCACAGTGATAACTGAGACCACCCGTGGTAGATGAGCTTTTTTATGTAAGCCCACAGAACGGAAATTTCAGACCCACTAACTACAATTTAATTATATACCGAATAGTTCAGCACCGTACTGAGACTCATGTTTCAAATAAGTAAGGGTAGTAGTACGAGTAAGGGATACTTATCTTTAAATAATTCATGTCCGATAAAAATATAACTAAAAGCCAGCGTAATATTAGAGTGAGTAATCCCATACTTTAATACGGTAAAGCTTACATAAGTCCACTATTGTAAAATAGGATTATGATTCAGTAAATTATTATTCTTGTGCCGAGAACCTTGTGTGTGTAGTTTTCTTCTTATATCTATGTACTCGTGAATTCATTAGTGAGTGTAGTACTAATACAAATTCTTCACTTTTATGTATTACTTCCTCTTCTATTTAATATATTGTCTTGATTTCATATCGAACAATCATGAGACTGTGACATTACTCACTCTTGAGATATTAAATATTTGAAATTATATACTATACTGAACTAATTTAGGTAAATATCTAGGATTATTATGTAATATAGAAAAAATAGTGGTCTAAAAAATAAAATTAAAATCTTTTTTTAACATATGAATTTCAAATCGTTTTCAATAAAAAAATAAAATAATACGTAAAACACTCAGGTTGATTTAATATTTGATCTCTTTTATGTTGTGCAAATCTGATTAAGCTAGATTCCTATAGACCTAGGGATAATACAATTTGTACAGGGTAATTTATCTCACTTCGGTTATATATATCATCCTATATATTTATTTTTAGTATTTTTTTATTATTATTACTCTTATGATTTATTAATATATTTTCTTCAGATTATTATTATTTTATTCTTAGGTTACTATTATATATATTTTAATTGATGTTGATCCTTATTATTATGTGGAGTAAATTATCATATATTCACTTGAGCTCATAGATTACATATGCAGTTCCTTTCATTCATTCGATTTATATTGATATTGAATTCATTACCTTTGTAACAGGAGTTCATTTATTATTCAAAATTTATCCTAACGAGTAGTTAATACTTAATTCTACATATGTATGATTAACTATACTGTACTCAAACTTATAAATAACCTTCAAATAACTGTTTAACAAGGCTACTCAACATGTTATAATAGAAACAATTTACAAACAAGATTCTCACTCAATTTTCTTACTAAAAATGAGCTTGTATGACATATAATTGAAAATCGTTTGATGATGTTAGTGTTATTAACACATATGCCTATGCACTTTAGTATTCGCCTATGAGTTAACATCACTCATCTTTCATCCTTTTTACTCTCGGTAAAGACATCTTAGTAAGTAAATTTCTATTACAAATTCATCAAAGTCCATTATCATTACCATCTTCCTACTATTATCATCTCGGCGTCCCAGACACTAAAAATTATTTATTTGAAAAAACCTTGAAAGACCTGTAGAACATTATGTAAGAATACTACTGCGTTCAGAATCCCGATTGACAGCACCGGTGCGGCGCGGCTTTATCAGTTATCTAGAGACTGATCTATATTATTCGATTCCTAGAATCCGTTTTAGCTGCACTTCTAACACTGTGATTATATTTTCTACGTGAAAATTCACGTCCAGCTTAGTGTGCATGGTGATTAGCTCCTATCTCGTTGATTTAAATATCTCACGATTCTTTCGGAATATTATAAATATTCTCGGAGGGTCTGTCGCACTGAGAATAGTATACTATATGTTATTACAATATATATTTTTACATTAAACATATGATTGTACTGGATAGGTTTTGAGTCTCAAATATTTTATTTTAATATTTCAGTTAATTTTTATATTTAAGCAGATTAATTATATTATTAGGCTTTATATATTAAGTGATAACTTATATAATTTATTATTTCGTTTCATTTATATTAAATAATATAATGATTATTACATATATATAGTATATTATTTTTATTATTTTTATATTCCTAATTGAGAGTTAATGTGCAAGTGAATTTTCACTTTAGGGGGAGTATGGCATTATAGGTTGAGATGTTATAATATATTATTATTATTATAATTATATTATATTATTTAATTTTAATTTATTTAATATATTTATATTATATTATTTAATTATTATTATATAATACTATTCTCTATATATTATTTATATATCATAATTATTATTTAAATAATCGGTATACCAGCAAGTCCTTTTTCTTCTCTTTTACGGTGGCGTTTTAAGGGGCTTAAACCCTTCCACAAATGGAATTCTGAAATTTCCATCCACTAAACTCCTTATCCTCCAGTTGGATAACTTATATATACGGTTTTCCATAACATATTCTATATATTGGCGCCTACTAGCTCCACCTCACTTATAACCCTATATATATCAATATATCATTCTATATATTAAAGTATATATATAAATATTGCAATTGGCATATTATCACCCGTACAGAACTCTACTCTTCGATACATTAATAAATATTCTAACTATTGCTTACCTCTATCGGCCATGTTAACGGAAAATAATAGCTAGTAAATAATAGTCATAAAGTCTCTATAAATCTTATTTATGTTTGAGTGACAAAAAGTATACACAATTATTTTTAGGTCACTTTTAGATTGAGTGTGTCAGACGCCAAATAATTATTTTAAACCCAATCTAACGTTATATATTATTAGTATATATATCATAATATTTTGACTATAATAAAATGGCAATTTATATATTACATATATAAATCATATTTACCTATATATATTCACTACTCAGAATTTATTGAAATATTTTTATTATTATTTTCCGGCCAGATCTTTTTTCAACATATAAGGTATACTGTGATTATAACTAATATACACTGAGATTATAGCTGAGGTTAAATATATATAGTAGACTAAGTTAGAATATATCTCTATATATTCACTCATATTAGATAATATTAAGTAAGATAGTATATATTACTCACCATATATATACATACTTTTATTTTATTTGATAAACTGTTAGTTTTATATAATACGTATATATCAATAGTAAATTTCCTTTATAATTCAAATACTTAGTGGTACATATTAGCTTACTTATCTATATCTATCATAACTCTCCGCCCATCCGATAAGATCGAGTAGTAGTATATTACAAATTGTGAGTACTGATCCGACGGGATCTCTCAGACACGTTTTACAGACTGTGCGACAAAATTATCCTGTTTTCTTGTATTGTAATGTAATTTTTTTCAAGGATATCTGTATATCCGCAGTACGATTTTGATCTCGGGTGCACTCGGGCTTCTGGAAACGCAGCTCCTATACGTATACTCCATTTTCTCAGTTTAATTAATAATGGGTTCGACGATTATCCGAGAGATTGTTGCGGAGTTAACAGGAGGTATAGGATGGCTCAGCGTAGGATATTGCACAGCGATGCCAAGTACTAATCTGAGAAACTCCACATGTTAATACAGCAACAAGTTTTACTAAAGTAGTAATACTTTGTACGGTGTATGGATGTAGCATAGAAAAGTCTGAAAAGTTCCCGGGTTCCTGGCCCCGGGACGTATTTTTCTCAGCAAGATCGTCAGGGAACTTGGTACCAAGGTATTCAACGGAAAAGTGTCAGGATTACGGCCGGACCAAAGAGAGGGTCCGTGTTTCCCCGACTCCTTAATTATACAACCTAATTTAGTTATATATATATAATGCTCACCTATATAATATATATATATATATAGCTTTAGCTTCTTGGAATATATATATATATGATGAGTATATTATATATATATATATATAGTAATAGCAGCATAGTGGTAGTTTCTATGAATGGGTTTTACTAGTAGTCCACTTCCCCTTGTGCATTGGGTGTTGTACATAATATCGCTTCTTCAAATATTCACTTCGCGATTTCGTTACGTGCTCTCTACCCTATTCTGTCTTTAGGTTTCAACTCAATTTTCCGAACTATTCGAGAGATGTTTTTATTGCGTGTATCTGAAAGATCGTTTTCGTTGACGATACTGTACACCGCCATAATTGGTTGGGAGAGGCCCAATAGGTTCCGTGCTCTCCACCTCTGGTGGCAACTTCATGACGGATGAGAGGATGACCGATTAATAGATCATTTATGATATCAGTCGGGCTAGAGGCATCAATATTACCGAAACAAATGAACAATTACTAATTTTCAAAGAGAGGACTTTGCAACCTCTGACATATTAATTCAGTTGTATAGTAGGCTTTCACTCTATTTGCGTTACTTTTTTATGTGAGAGGTTTTCACTACCTTGATTTTTGTAAGTTTGGCAAACATCAGTCGTAATTGAAAAAAGTAATGGGAAGGTAAAGAGGAATGAAGTTATAAAAGCACACTTAATGATCTAATTAGAGGGAGAGTCACAGTACGAGGAAAAGAATAAGATCATCCCGAAAAAATTAAATCAGACAATTGTTATTAGGATTTTAGGGAGGTATTGCTCTGCGCGTCATTTGCTCCCCACATAAAACCAACATATACTCTACCATCCATCCATGATATATTCAACAATTCCAATAAAACGGTGAACAATGATACTAGATAAGCATCCCAATGGCAAGACTAGAAACACTAGAGATTATTATTAACATTTTCTAATTATTCATAACATTTATTATTATAATAATATTATTATTGTTAACTACACTGTATTTCACACATATCTCAGTATTATTCTGTGATTATTAATTATTATTATTACTCTTTTTCTTATAACATCTATTAAATTTATTTATTATTATCTCTTCTATTATTATCTATGCTAATATATTATTAATTTATTATTATTGATATAATTATTGCCATCATTTATGTAATAAATTCCGTAATTATTAATCTTATTAATTATTATTAACTTCTTCATTATATATTATACCGGGGAGCTTAAACCGGCTACCGGGCCATTTCTTAGTCTTCATTTTGCACTTGAGATTGAGGAGAGCGTTTGCGTGAAGATCCACATTTTCAACTTTAAATGTTCATAGGACCAATAAGGATATGTTTCACTTCATAAAAATCCTCTAGGATTCATTTATTTCCATTCCACTCACATCCATTATTTTTTAGTCTGGAGAAAGTGAAGTTGTCATATATAAATTTCATAGTACTATTTTTTTTAATTCCGTCTTCCATAAATAAAAAATGATTAATCATATATAAACGCTATGTTCTACTAACATACTTAGTAAATAACACTATAAAATATAGTAGTAAAATATATAATATATATAATTTATATTGCATATCATACAATAGGTATATAATAAACAATGTAATATGCTCTCATATCACAATAGAGTCGAATACCTGTAGGCAAATTTTATATATTAATAATAGTGTCTTGTAAAAATATAATATGCCTATCCATCCGTTGTAATATGATCTTATCTTATTGAATTTCTATATTATTATTAAAGTCTTCTACATCTCTTATATAAATATGATTTCTTTCTAACTAAAATAAAATGTATATCATCTTATATATTATTTGAAACAAGGCTCACGAGACGAAACGTGAATTGCACAAAGACGGAAATGAGGAGTGCCCACTCAACGTATAGGCTACCAGACCCTAGTACGCGTTTGTGGTTGCATAGGATTACCCCGTCATATAACTACGGGGGGTGATACAATGTAACCTTTAAGGAGACGTTTTACCACCTCGTTTGTTAGAGCTTATTCTTCGTGGAAGCAGGTGAGGAAATAGAGAGGGAAAGAACAGGATCGAGCCTGTATGTATTCTTAGTGCTGTTTGAGAAGATATGAATGGGAACAATCAGGGACGATCGTGAGAGAAAATGGGAAATATATACCTTTTTTGTTTAATCTGTAATAGTTTAAATACGCTCATTCGCTTATTGGCCACAGCCAGAACGGCGCCCAATACGCTCTATTATAAAGCTCTATCCTGGGCAAATGGGTTTTATTATTGCCCCTATTCTGGGAGACTCAAACGTGTGCTCTTAAAGCAACATCACGTTGATTGCTCTAACGATACTGTCCCCAACTTGCTACCGCCGAGATAGTTTGAGGCAATGGGTTAAATTATGGAAAAAATTCCAATTTTGTCGAGTTTATTCTCATAAGAGACAATTGTCATGGGAAGAAATAATTGACCACATTATTGGAAACATTTGAAACATGAAAGAGAGTGTCTGAATCATAATCCTCTTGAGTAGGTTAGTCAACCAGAAAAATGAATAATTGTATTAGTGGGTCTATCATTGGGTTCCAATGGTAAGTATTCTCTTCCTCACCGCATAGAGGTGTTTTAATAACTCCATGAGAACAGTGAGAGGTTGAGTAGAAAAATGACAGTACTACTGGAAACTGTTGCCACAATCGCACCCCGACTCAATGTTTGAGTGGCAAGCTCTGAGAGTGTGTCTTTGTTTTTTTCCAATATCTGCGAAGATCACGAGAGAAAACGCATATTGAAGAATGGATAGTAATAAAGGGCGTTGGGAGCGATTTGAAAAACGGAGATGAAAGATCTCGTAAGGTAATTACAAAGACAAAATCGTTTATGAAATTCTCCCCTTCCTTATTGAATTTTTACGATTTCCTTTTATTGCTATCTAATAAAGAAATATAACTGTTTCCCTCGAGTTATTAATGTCTATTTTCCTGGTAAATCACTTTGGACCTAGGAACACTTTTTGTATTGGTCAAGGGCTCCGGTATAATATATATATTACACTCTCTCCTTCTCGACTGCTACTTATTACTGTCACGGTTAATAAGTAATATTTTTACCCTTTTTCTCTTTAACTTCTTGTTCTCATATTTTTACTTCGAACACTAAAAGGATGAACTTCTTGGGGCTTCGGTTTGTTAATACGTTAAAATGATTTATAAATCTCCTCATTTTATCCACCTGATTAATAGCTGAACAAAAATCGCCTCTCCAGCCTCTAGATACTTTAGCTTAAAAGGGAGGCCGAAGCCTTTTTGAGGGTCATAATCTAGCTTTCGGCTTTACCAATGCATTGCGGAGTATTGAGGCTATATTTCGTACTCTTAATTAGACAGGCAATCTTTAAAGGGGTGTAATTAATCAACTACATTTAAGCCCGCTTATTCAACACACGAAACAGATTAATACATGTTTTCTATTACGCACATGTTTATGTCACCTCGCTCTTACTTCTTTCCTAAGGCTCTACGTAATGACGCAAACATTTGCTCTATTATACAACAAATGAACGTTCATGCAAGTCTTCAACCCTTAACCTCAGAACATTCAGTACTACAATAAAGTGTTTACAAGAAAATTTTATTTGAAAATGTTTAATTGAGGGAAGGGTGGATCAAGTTCACCATATTTTATTAATTTCATAGCTGAAAAATATCACTCACCTGGAGCTCCATCTAACACTCGGGAATATGATACACTATATATATTATACTTCATATAGTACTACCCTATATATTCTAGATATTGTATATGAAGTACGAGAGGTCGAAAAGAACCATCATTCTCATACCCAGCACTCCTGCTCAAACTCTCTCCTCAATTATCATTTCATTACACCGTTTATTCAGCAAGAAAAGCACTGGGTTAAAAACAATACTAGTAACTCTGAGTTGGTTGAGTAATGCAACGCTTTTTTAGATACCAGCATCGCTACAATAGGTCGTTCGACTCTCTCTCCACTAATGGTTCCTCAGGATATGAAAAAACGTCAAGGTACCCACGGCCTCTCTCATATTTTATTTTAAATATGACTCTTCAAATACATCACGTCTTATTAAAGATTAGTTAATCAAAAGCTATATATGTATTGGTACAGGATCAATCAAACTCTTGAGGGATACCAGTGCTATTATTGCTGTTCACTACTGAGACTAGACAAGTTCTAAAGAAATGTTAGTATTCTTTTATATATATTAATTAAGACTTATTTAAACTTGTTTTAAGGACAAGCTGTTTTAGCTATTAACATGCGTGGTAATATTATAAAAGGAAAAAGAAACTTAGATAAGTCAATTCCGGAGATATAAAGAATTAGTGTAATCACGTTACCTTTTCACCTGGCTCCTAATTTAGGTCAAGAGCGTGTGTAATTGAGTCAAGACATATATCTTGTAGTAAACATAGGTAGAAGCAGTTAAAACAAAGTGTTGAAATTAATCAGCGAAGGAGTGCGTTAATTGTATGCGTTGACATTGATTTATATCGTAAATTTTCGTTATCATTTACTCTCTAAAACGATTAAATGTGTTTATACCTATAGACTGATGAAGAACTTTCACGAGTAAATGAAATAAGATTGAGGCGCCTCCACCCGAATTTAGCTTACACGTCGGAAATGAAGAACACCTAATCGGTTAGTAACTTTGAATACAGATTTAATCATATGTATAGCACTCAAGGAAATATTCCTACAATACTAATATATCAGATTGAAACAAATGTTTCAAGTCAGTACAATATTTAGAGAGACTAAAATATTTCACAATTTCAAAATATCGATCAAAAATCCGAGGATATAAATCTGAAACATTCTGCACTATAATGTATAGCGATGTCGTTGGTGATTATCTAATAGGACAAAAGTATTTGCAGTTTAAGGATATGAGCCAACTATCGAACGACTTCTAACTAGCCATTCCGAGCGTTCGCTATAAGATAAATGTATGTATTTGTCGTCACAGCACATGCCTTAGAGGGAGATAAAAGTTTAATATGGTTTTATTAGTTTAATATGGTTTAATAGGATTTAAAATAATTTTCTTCCAATGGGGAGATGATGAATTTTTATATAAGGAAAAAATAATTATTACAAGTTCTATATCATGCAAAGTACTCTCCTAGCGTCAGAGGTTCTCTTCCATCTATTCTTTCCCATGATAATACTGTCGCGCCCTCCGTCGAGCCACAGTCCAGAGGCATAAACAGACTCGAGGAGGAGCTTAGCGCCTCATATTATCGAGATCCCCACTGCTCTTTAAATCTAACCTATTATCACAAAGAAAAGAACTTTCACGCATTCCTTCTTGTTGAGGCTAATTCAGTTGATATTACGCAACCATCTCACTCTCCGAGTCGGACGGCTCCTACATTAGGTCCTAGAGTGTGAGGCTTTATGACTTTGCACTACATTAATAGAGAAAGAATAATTATTCTATTTTCGACGCCTGATACATTTAGTTTACTTTTCGATATCTTTTGAAAGAGGAAATGTAATTATCTAAAAATCATATTTATATTAAAATATAAGAATTACAAGAACTAACAATCTATAATGAACAAAAAAAACGTTACAGACTTAGATGGGGCAACGATATGAGTAAATATTTTTATGGGTCACCTTGAGAGATTTTTGCCTAGATACTGGAAACTTCCCACCATCAATTCACTCACCACACTGTTAAACTATCTAACATGATGATTGTTTGAAAATGAGCATTCCTTAAAATCTTATATCATATAGAAAAAGTTACACAAGAATTACAAAGACTATATGAACACACTACTTTATATTCTAGATATAATATTTTACTGACTAGTATTCCTCCAACCTCAATTATTAAATGTTCTCTATCAAATTCGATTGTCGAAAAGTACATCCTTAAAATCAATATTTAGACACGTCCATAAATAAAAGACACGGAGGGCTAGAAAATAGAGAAAAACTGATAACGGTACGACTTCTCCTAACTGGACTATCCTCCAACACTCAATACGATTATCTTCCTTGTCAGACCCAATTTTGAATTGGTTTCTTTATCAACCATGAGTGCTTCTTCCATTCGTATTCTCTTTTCATGGCTTCTTTTAACTCACATGGAGTGGAAAAACTTCAGTGAATTAGCTCTCCAGCTCTCACACGAATTAATTTTTGATCATAATTACACACGATGACTAAAAGGAGCTCTATTAACTTCTCAGCCTACTCTCGTTCCCTTCATTTTACAGGGTAGGAGTATCTTCAGATCATAACTAAAATAAAAGTATATGTTAGAACTATATACTAAGTCTCTCGAGGTTTGTATATAACATACAGGAATATTCCATAAATCAAAGGTTCTGTAAATTACAATGCGATAAACTGATAAATTGTTTAAGCCGGATTGGCAATAAAATACGAACGGATATATATTTGTTCCGCAGATACAGAGACAAAGACATCGATTGATCTACCTTCCTCACAGATATCAACTCTCAAAACTTCAAAACTTGTGGTTGCACATCCTTCTCTTCACTCTACTAATTATAGACCGGTTCACTCCATTCCTATCTAAAGAGAATTTGTTTGAAGAATTCTTTCTTCAGAAATGTAACTTTGGAATTAATTAAACTTATAGTCTATCCTCCGGCGTTATATTCTCATAAACTCATCATTTCCTAAGATGAGACACTGTTTATGGGGCGATACCGGGGAATTAGGTTGACTCCTCTCCTGCCGCGTTGTGGACATGCTTGACTCTCTAGGGCAATTTCTACCTCTACAAGGCAAGTCTAGGTAGCATTGTAGATTTGGAGGATTTTTCTCTCTATATGTGCTTCACGGCGGGATATTTAGGAGGTCCTTTTACTCCTTATTCTCATTCAATCTCCCATTAGTTTATTCTAAGTATGATTCTATTAGACCTGTACTGATTACGCTCAAGCGGTCACTATATCTTCTCGGCCTATAAAGCCCAACTCAGATGCGGATTTTGAGACGAAAGTTTGTGGCAAAAAACTCAACCCAGATTTAGGGTATTCTTAGAGTAAAAGCCAAAGCGTCTTACAGTGTATTCTATTCAGATATTCAACTCGGACGATAATACTTATATGATTGAATATCGAATTCACTAATATCTCCAACTATCTATTGAAGGTACATGTAATAGTATGCGTCAACCACATTACAATTGTACTATATATAATATTACATTATTAAAGTATTTACGTATATCTACATTATAAGATTTTTGTACTTCATAGTAGCCGTTGTATTTGGTCTTTCTCTTGTTGTTCGTACTTTTCTTTATGGCCAACATTTTGCTTTCTAATGTCATGGTAGTGATGTACTGGTTAGCTTCGCTGCTTTCAGTCGAGTGTTTTTGGGCGCGCTCGTGTAGGGGAACCTCATCACCCTTTCTCAGAGAAGTTCGGCCTTGTTATATATTCGGGACCGTCTTTCCTTAACTAACTGCGATTACTCAAGTGTCGCGCACCAAGATCGCACAATAGATGATTGTACAACACTTGAGAAGCACTGTGGTTAACTGGATACTGGTAAGAGAGACCTAATGCAGAGGACAGATGATGACTATACTACATAGAATGAATTTATCTAATCCAGCTATTCTTGTGTTTTAACATGACTGTTATACCCTAAGATCACACTAATATGAGATCAAGAAATTTATATATCCAAAATAGCACGACTTTGCACATATGTTTATCCCTCGTACATTAATCTGATTCGCTCATCTTGCGCTGTGCCTTTCGTTCTGTGTCCTATTTCTGGCGGTAACATTCAGGCCACTAATTTGTTACGGTCAATCTGGGTATAAACTTGCCGTATTGGGGACATTCATCTCACTATTACTTTAATCCGAGGAGGACGGGCACTATCATGATGACCTAGTGTGAATACTTTGACTGTCTGTCCATGGCACATCTGCTCTTTTAAAAATCTATTTTAAACATTTGGACCCATAATTTTTTGTAAGTTTACTTATTATAGATGAGAAAAAATTCACGAGGAGGTAAAATTATGGATCAAATTATTAAATAAATAAGTTGCAAAATAGCTATATTTTGCGATTTCAGACCAATTCCTTTCTCTCAAGTGTTTAGTTACATTAAATCAAGAATAGAATGTGAAACGAGATATTATCCGGTAACAAAGAATACTCTTGAGATACTGCTAATTTTATTCGCTATTCACTGACCGACTACAACATATATTACTACCATTCTATTATATTAAAAGATTTATTTAAAATATTATAATTAAACTTTTTACATGAAATCACGTGGGCATTATTAATTAAATATATATTAATATATATATAATTTATATATGGAGGGGTAGCTAGCATCTTGCGTAAACTTAGTTGATGGTTTGCTTTGTGTCCGGGCTTTCAGTAGCTCGACACATGCGATTTCCTTAGCGCGATCACGGTTTCGTGGAGCATGTTGAATTCTCAATCTCCTCTCTACTGAATTTTGAAGATTGAGTAACCGACAAAAGTGATTTCTGCTATTGTCCTTAGATCTCTGAAATCTCGATGTTCGATAGGTCCTCATACTTGGTTTATTATCTCTAAAGACGCAAACGTAACTTATATGTACAGCTCACTTATCTAATCTCAATATTTCTACTGTATTTCATATATATAATTAACTTCTAATTTCTCCTCTGACGTTGCATAATGCCAATAACATATATATATAACCAAGACGGGGGCGACATTTCCTGTTATTGCCATCCTTATAGAAAGTGAGAGATATTATACTAAAAAAATACTCACAAAACCATTTATTTTAAAAAATTCAAAGATTTAAACATTTTTCTTGTGCTGAGTTTAATATATGAAAAAGTATACAATTAAATAAATGTTATAAGACCTCGAGTATCTTTCCGCGCTCTAGTGCACGTTATACGGCTTCATGAGATAGAGGTATTTTTGGGCCTTTATCTTCTTTACTGGAAATTCTCTCTCATTGGGCTTTCCCAGCAGTAGTTAAGTTGTAAAAATTAATGGAATAACTGATTTCTTTTTGTCTTGTCGAAAAAATAAAAGTAAGAAATTGTCCTTAACATCGAAGCCAATTTTATTACGATATTTTTGTTTAATTGTTATATCACTTCCATAAATTCTTACCATAAATTCTTTCATATTTTAAAGAAAAACTGGCAACTCAAGAAAATAAAGCAATTAGTCTCACAAATAATCTATAATCTGAAATATGTTCTTCTATATATTTAATATATATACATATATATCTAACTCTATTATATAAAATTTATATTAAAATCTATAAATATTAATTTACAACAATTTTTTTATCAAATTTATACTACATGTCTTAAGTAATATATTCTTGTATTTCTCCTTGTAATATCTCGTAGTCTAATGTGGGAGAACGCTATGAATTTGTCCCTCTCTCTCTCTCCCCTCTTGATATGTATGTAGTTACTCTCGCTCACGCTATCTTCAGCAGATATTTCGATCTGGAGCATTTACTATAATTGTTTTCCTTGGGGACTAAACAGATATAGGGAGATATATGTTAGCAAACACGCTCCATATGTGTATTGAAACAAGTGCGTGCGCCGATGACAGGACGAGGAGAGTTCTTTGACGGACATGGCAGGCAGTGAGTAGTGATGGTACTCGATCCGTGTATCCTGACAGACTGGGGGAGAGAACGCACCCGTTACTCACCTCTGTGAGTTCCGACATGCTTTCCTAAGGCTTACGTCACATACCATGAGGCCACTCGTGTGATTACTACTATCATCGAAGCCACCTCAGGGTCCTCTTTAGGAAGTCTGTATATCTCGGCCAGTGGTCACCATCTTGCATGTAATACGTCTTACTACTCTCCGGTATTTCTATACTTGAGAACACCTAACCAAAATCACAGAACGGTGTTATGCCTATTCACCTTTTGATTATACTTAGGTTAGAGCTCGTTGGAAAAATGCTACTATAACGTCAATTTCAAAATCTTATTTTGTTTTACTATTCCTTATGATCACTAGAAATTTTTATAAATTAGATGCACGGCGCAGATTTAAGTGAGGGTGTAGATTAAACTGGAAAGCATTCGCCTATATATTGAAAGCGTAATATAACAAAAACAAGTGGTACTACAGGTCTTTGCCTATCTAGTCCTCATGATGGGGAGTTTTTCACGATATCTTATATATAGAGTCGGGGTAGTGGGGGAATTACCTTGATGTACATTATACTTATAGACACATATATATATAGTATATATATAACATAAATACAAATATATATTAATATTTATTTATTTTTTTTTTTTTTTTTTTTTTTTATAATAGGTTGCTTTTTGTTTCAAAACTCGTTTTTTGATCGGTCAATAGATTACCTAATTACAATTTTTTTATATTTATGAAAATAGAGAAATTCTGTATCTAATTTTCTGTGCAATTACCAACAAATGTAATAAAGAAAAACATAAAAAGGAACCTTTTGTCCCTGATATTTCTTATGCATTTAAAATGGCATTAAATTCATTAGCGATGAAATGGTGAATTAATTTAAAAACTATTCTTAAAGAGACTTATGTATTTCGGTTTATTTAAGCGAGTAGGTTTCAAATCTCTATTATACCTTAGAGCAATCCCATTCACTCTTAGAGGTCGGAACTGATTATGGTATCTATTATCTTCAGCTGGGGTAAACCATGTGCTCAAATCAAACATGGACGAGTATGGATGTTAGCTGCGAGTATACTTCACCATCACACACCACTATCTATCCACTACATTGAGAGCAGGACAGAATTATATCACTCACTCTTAGCAGGGGGCTTATGAGACTTTTCTCTTATACTGCTGAGGTTACGTATATATATTAATATATAAACCGGCAATTTCACAGATTTGCATATAACATTAATAGATTCGGGACGCTCACACGAATCGAAGCAAATTTTCCTTTTTTTTTTTTGGATGGGTGTGCTCTAACTTAAATACATGCAGCCGAATAAATTCAACAATTCAATCTGCTTGAGTCGAGTGAGTTGTGGAGTTTGCTTGGTCAGTAGTAAGACTATCATACTATATAGTTTTGGGATGAGTAAAAAAACTATATATTGTATTAAAAATGTTTACGTAGACGGAGTGAGCTAACTTCACTTCTGATACTTTACCAATTCCACCTCTTCAACTGTACATTCCTTTTATTCGATGTATCTTGCTCCTCTTAATTTCTTTGTATTATCACTCCGAGTGCGTAGATCTTGTCTCCTGAGAGCTCGCGTCCTTCTTTCTTAAATAATCGAGGAGAAGCGACAAGAATTCTGGGTCATAAACTAGTTCTTCAGAGAGAACATACAGAAGGAGCGTTTCCTCGGTTGGCATTTTTAAATTTTCCCTTGTGGAGAGCGGTGATCAGATAAGTCTTGGTCCATTACTTATTGTCGATTTGAGTGACAAAAACTATCATTACAAGGATGAGATTACAATATAGTTCCGGCCACTAAAATTGAAGCGTTTATCTTTTTGTATTTTTAATTTCCTTAGTGCATAATCGGATGGCGAAGCGTCTCCCTCCTTCATTCCCATGATTGGAAAGACTTCCTTTCGTGTCTAGGTCTATCCTGCGTTTCTTAGCGGATGGTGCAAATGCACTAAACAATTCAACCACTAATCTATATCTGGAGTCTTTAAAAAGCTATTAGCTTGTTCCGATAGTAAAGATGAGTAATTTTATTTCCCAAGAGCACACTCCCAATTTATATTGATGGTTACAATTCCGGTGTATTAAAAATTTTGTCCCGTTGAACTCTGTCTGTTCTTAATTTTTGTAGTTAGGGAAAGAGCTTACTCAACTTGTCGATATTCCTCGGATAGCTCTATTTGCATTTAAACTCTCTTCTGATAACTTGGGATTTGACTAATTGCTTGAGGGGAAACAGCGCAAAAGGGAAGAACTTGAGCATCTCTCTTCTGCTTAGGCCAGGGCTCTTCAAAATCGCGGACCTAAGTTATCCAAAGAGCCGGTTGCGGCGCAATCTAGACAGCGGGTGACCTTATCACTCCTCTCGGTTGTCTTCTCTGCAATGATCGTGCCGGTCATGAATCGGTATCGAAAAGCATATGATTTGCCTCTGCCGAGCTTTCTTGGAGGCACCGTTCTCTAATGCCATCTCATGAGATCTGAGAGCTTCGGAGGAGTACTTGTCTTTCGTCCCTCGAATATGTCCACCCATATTCTATAAATCCAGGCGATCCTTATTTATCTCTCGGTTGGTTCAAGGAGGGCCGAACTGAGGCGGAGGGTAATAGAAGAATGAATCTGTGTGGAGAACTTATATTACGCCTCTTGCTCTCTTAGTTTTCGCTGTTGGCAGGTACTGACGCATTGGGAATCTGAGGGGATAGTGGAGAGATGAGCTTAGGAGACGTCTTTGCACCTTAAGTCTCGTTTTTCCGCTCTTTCTTTTTTATACACTTCACACATTTATAAATCAATTCTTCGGCAACTTCCACAATCTGTTCTCTCAGCGTTATTTTGAGGATACATAGCATGCACATAATACCTAATTCCTTTGAGTATACTCGGCTTTCGAACTCTTCTTCTTCGGGTTGATCTTCATTCCTCTCGGGGTAGTGTCAATCGGCTGTGATTGCTCGCGCGTTCATCGCTTGTGTCTTCTTTTTCTTATGTCGCATACTCAGTTATGGATAGTACGGAGACATATCTCTCAATCGTCTTCTTGAATCCCTCCTCGTCATATCTCCAATGTTTCTCTCAACCAATATCTTGCTTTGGCATGGTGGAAATTGCTCTTCTCCCATTTCGAGGTAATTTTTTGTAGCAATATTCCTGTCTCCAAACTTGAAATTAATCGGGAATTGGGGACACTTCTCGAAGGAGTAGGCTTCTTGCTTAGAGAGAAGTGAGAGATGTGTCTTTTTGGAGATCAATGATGTTGAGAGTATCACATATCTTCGTTTATGTTCACAACAAAGCATGTATTCGCGCTTACTTTTGCATTCGAACGGCTTTCCCTAATGCTCAATTAATGCAAATTATGCGTAAGTATCTTTTAATGGATCGTACTTATCACCAGTAACAGATCTTTAGACTGGCTTGGAGTTGTTGAATACAGACCGCTACACTGCGAACCATGCTTTTTTTATGCCCTCACTGAATTCTCTAATGAGCTTTCTGGAGTCGAATCTGATTTTCATGTTTAAACCGTGGAATAGTTGCTTTTTCTTATTCATATTGTTATAAGGTGTTCCTTCTGTTTATGTATATTTTTTGTGCTTCTTGTACTCTATATTATTATAGGTTTTTTCTGCTGTCTATTTTTTTATATCATATCTATTTATATTATTCTTTTATTCGTGTGTAGTACTGTATATTGCGTTTTCTTCTGGTTTTGCGGAAACATTCCAGAGGCTATGAGCAATACGCTTTTCTAGGAGCAAGGCGCTAGTGTGGTTGCTCTATTCACAAATTTCTGTGACATTTCCGCGAAGTAACTCACTTTTGGTGACTAAGAGTTTCCAGCTTCATTACCTTCCTTCTGGAGTGTGCAATTTCGTAGAACTTGGAAGAGTGGATAGGGTTTAATTGGAATGTCTATTCAGAAATGGCATCTCAAGATTCGTATTTTTTATAAACTGTAATCTTCTTTCCTCTCTCCCTTCTGTTGCGGTGTATTGGTATGATTATGCTTGTCTCTTCGCGAGGGATTATGTATCAGCGACCTTCGCTGTAGGGTGTGCAGGCTCGTAAGATATTATTTCCCCTTCATCTTTGTGGCAGGTGTTTTTCAACCAAAAATGTGTTGGATACTGACCGTCACTGTTTGACATATCAAGTTCTGTTTATAATCCCCTTCTCCACCATTCACGCTCTGGAGCTGTAGGGATACCATCTTACTATCATTGAAGTGGCTTACCAAGCTGTCATTACTACCACAACAGATGCGTTCAATAAAAAAGTGATAAATAAGGTGGGTAAGTATGGTTAGGTGAGTTGCTGATGTTGGAAATAGGAAAAAAAAGAGAAGAGTGGTTTAGATCGGGAAATAAGATTGATAGAGATGCAAAAGTCTATCAAAATATATGGGCAAAATTATATGACATCAATTTCAATTAAAATGCCGCCCAATATACTTATTTAAATTCTCTTAATTAAAATGATAAATATTTTGCTTCAATTAAAATGAAAAAAGTGCTCAGATTCTACTGATATAATAGTGATTGTTTATTTTTAAAATTCGACTGCATTACGTCTATGAATGCAAGCAAGAAAGGTAACTGCCAAGCGATACTGCTGATAGAACAATTATTCTTTATTTACGACAGAGAAGAAAAAAGTGAAGATTGATCCTTATTCTACTCTCAAGGTTCTTTCTTCTTGTAAAAAAAACCAGCCTGTAAATTTAAAACGTTCTCAGATACCCTGATATGAGCTTTCCTGGGTCTGCACCTTTCATACTGTATACATATGATGGATGCAAATACCTAGATTGGAGAGTATCGGAGCAAGTTGACATGGGTCTCACTAAGACACACACATATATAACATAATATATATATATAACTATATATATAGTATTATATATATATATAATATAATTTAATTTTTTTTTTTTTTTTATGATTTCTCAAATCAAAAATGTAATTTCCGAAATATTCGGACTCAAATTTCGAAATTTGTGATTGTTTGTTGTTTTATTTATTTTTTATTAAATTAAGAAAAATGCAAATTATTTAATTTAAAGAAAGGTAAGAGCAGTATATTTTCTGCAATCAATTAATTACGTATTACAATAACTTTTCCAATCAATTTCTCATTTGTGATAAAAAAGAAAATCTAAAAAATAAGAGAAAGAATAAATTCCTTCTACTCCTTTTCTGTTTCGAAAATGTTTCTTGGCGAACGAGAAGTCATTTGACCTTGACTATGTGAATGCAATAACAATTTGGTCAAGACGGCACGTCTCTCCTTTCGCTCTCGTTTGTGTACGCTGAATATGTGCACTCGTTTACGCCACACTGAACCAAAACATTATTTTACCTGATATGCCGTGCGTAATATGTATATAGTATATATATAATATGGGTGGTATATTCATAAAATATATGAGGATATATATAATATTATATACTATATATTCAAAGGTATAATTAAATATGCTTATTTATTTATATATTTAAATAAAATGAAACATTAAAAATATAATCAATTAAAAAATATTAATCAACAATGTATGTTTAAGTAATTTAAGTTTGATGTTTTGTTAAATTTAAATTTTAAAACAAAATAATTTTAATAAGCACTCGCCTTTAAGTATCTGAATATTCAAAAAGAAAAAATGCTACCTTCTCGTTGCAGTGCGTCGGGAAAGATTTTTTTTTTCTTTTTCCTGCCGTTGGCCTTCGCTTGCTCGAGACAGAGTGGCGGCGATTGAGCGGGAAGTCTTGTTTGTGTCCTAGTGTATGCTGAATTTGTGTGTGTGTCTGGCGTTCTTCAACTTACGCTTTATAGGTGC
>JABUQX010038380.1:35000-40753 GCA_015478945.1 Trachelipus rathkii
ATGTTATATATATATATATATTTATTTATATACATATTTATGGGTGATGTATATATATATACATACATACATATATACATACATATAGTATTACATACAGTATACGTGCCAGTTCCATGAGCCGTTAATTTTTCCTGTTTGATTTAAAAGAAAGAGAACAAAGAGGGAGAGAGAGAGAGAGAGAGAGAGAGAGAGAGAGAGAGAGAGAGAGAGAGAGAGAGAGAGAGAGAGAGAGAGAGAGAGAGAGAGAGAGAGAGAGAGAGAGAGAGAGAGAGAGAGAGAGAGAGAGAGAGAGAGAGCTAATCAGTTCATTTTGGGAGAATTGAATTGAGAAATGTTCAGTTGAGGTGTTTAAGATTGGACAGTTCGAAGTTCATTTTAAAAGCGATAAAATAAAAAATTCTAAAGATATTGGGAGAGTTAGTGAGAGAAGAGGCTAGGCTGAAAACTTTTAAACTGAAGAGTCTGCATGAGAAGACCACCCCAATACGCATGCATTCTATATTAGGACCAACTGTTTGTCTAATACAACGTCAGCAGCCATGGCTGAGGTAATATGCAAAAAGGTGTCAGCCGTCATGCAGAATATCCAACCTCAAAGAAGCCTTTTTAGCTTCAACTTTGCTTAGAAGTTTAGAAGCTTGTTTGACAATGTGAATCCTTCAAGAAAGAAAACGAGTAAATTAAATACCGAAGAATATTATTAATTAGGGACAGAAGATGGTTTGAGTTATATATTATATATATATATATATATTAATATTATGTTATTATTATTACTATTAAATTATTATTATTATTATAATTATTAAATACATAATATTATATAAAAATATATTTTTATTTATATAGGTATATATATTTATATATATATATATATATATATATATAAAATATTTATATATATATATAGAAAAAATATTTATAGTTATATATATATATATATATATATATATATATATATATTACTTTGGGTAAACACCCATAAATATATATGAATAACTTTCGCTGCATTGATGTAAATGTCTTGTTCATTTGAAAACAAAACGAAAATTAAATTTTAAATAATTATTTTAAATAAATTTTTTAAAATTCTTAAATATCTTAGAAAGTTTTGTAAAAGTCTTTCTAAATTCAAATTTCTATTTAGGTTTAAGATAAATCACAAATTTTGTAGTAACTATTTTAATAGAATATAGGAAAAATATTGACTAATTTTAGCAGCTTGTAAGTTTTATGAATAATAATTTTCATTTTTTAATTTACTGTGATGTCATCATTTGTAAATATATATATATATATATATATATATATATATATATATATATATATATATATATATATAGTTAAAGAATAGATATATATATATATATAATATATATATATATATATATATATATATATATATATATATATATATATATATATATATATATATATATATATATATATATATATATATACCATTTTACAGTCTTAATACAAATATGTACGTATATTTTTTTTGAATTACAACGCTTATTAAGACTACTTCTTATATTTTTCACAAGTCACAAAAGAAGCAAGTTCAAGTAACGAACGAAAGAAATTAATGACTCATTGAACGGGCAACATCACTATCTTTTTTTTTCTTCAGCGAACCAATAAGAAATGAGAATACAGCATAAGGTTACATTACTAAACGGGATAATAACCGTGTAAGAATAAACACATTTTGAGCCATTGAGAGGAGCGTTTAGGAAATTTTGGAAAAAAAGTTTATTTGTTATCGAAATCGAATCTAATACAATTTAAAATCTGATAAGAAAATATTTTATAAACTCGTAAATTAAGGTAACGGTTAACGGATGTAGAGGAAAATTTAACTCGTTAACGTTAATTCACAAATGTAACTCGTTAATAGTCCGTTACTTCTTTTCGAAATTAACGAAAGCGTTAAAAGTTAACGAAAAATTAACGAGTTAATTAACGGATTAACGCTTTAACGCGTTAATGCCCACCTTTGTATATATATATATATATATATATATATATATATATATATATATATAAAGATATTATATATATATTTAAATGTGTATATATATATATTATTAAATATATATATATATATATTTATATATATATATATATATATATATATATATATATATATATATATATATATATATATATATATATATAAATGTTATTATTAGATGGATTTATGTGTATGCATATATTACAGCCATTATTGATTATTATTATTATTATTATTATTATATATATATATATATATGAGATAACATTACATATTATGATTGTTATAATAAGATTATGGTATATATATATATATATTATATATATATATATTATTTTTATTTTTTTTTAATATTATGCTATTATTATAATTTTTATATATATCATTAAATTATTTTCGCATGTATTATTATTATCACATCATATTATTATTATTATTATTATTATTATTATTATTATTATTATTATTATTATTATTATTATTATTATTATTATTATTATTATTATTATTATTATGATCACAAATTCTGCAATTACATATGATATACATATTATTATACATACATATACATATTACACACACACATTATATTATTATTATGATATTATTATTATTATATATTATTATTATTACATATATATATATATAGACATACATATATACGTAAAAATTAATATTATTATTATTAATACAGGTTAATCACATTTTATAATGTTTTTAATTGATACTTTGTATTTAAATAAACATATTTTCATCAAGCAATTATTAGTCTAACAACTTTTTAATCAAAATCTTATTTAAGCTATTTTTCTATTAAAATTACGTTTATATTTCGCAATATTGTACATTTTTTCACATTATTAGAATGTGTCATACTAGCAACCTAAATTCAATTCAAATTCGACAATCGCCTTTGTAAGCAAAGGAACATTGAAGGAGTTTGAAGGAAATTTTTGAATTTTAGAAGAATCAACAAAATTCTTGACGTCGACCAACATCACCAACATGTTATAAGTTAGACAAACCAAAATGGGAATTTTTAAACGCTTGAAATATTCGGAATGCAACTTTATCTTTAATTCAATTTCCTTAGAAAAGAAGAGGAAATTTTAAACATTTCAAATAGTTTTTTTTCTACCTCATAAATGACCAATATTAGCAACAAATATATATATATATATATATATATATATATTATATATATATTAGTTATATATATATTAGTTATATATATATATATATATTATATATATATTATTATATTATTATTATTATTATTATTATATATATATATATATATATATATATAAATAATATATATATATATATATATATAAATAATATATATAAATATATATATATATATATATATATATATATATATATATATATATATATATATATATTTAATTAAATAAAAATATCTTTAAGTAACTTGTAAGTTATTCATGAGATATAAAAAAAATTGTGTTATAAAGTTTACAATCTTCGATCAATTATTTAAATGCAATATTTTTCAAAATTTTTATGGTTCGTAAAAATTATATTATTAGGATTCATTCTTTTAAAAGAGAACCAGAACAGCCAAGTCTGGGAGGAGCATTGCAAGCAAATTCGGCGAGTGGTTGGCTTGCCTTGATTTCGTGATGCTCTTAAAGAAATTCACATTCCTTTAGCTGGTAAAGTAAAGCAGTCCTCAATTTCCAAACATTATATGTGATGTGAATCTGAATAATGGCGTTAATTAATATTGAAATTTGTATTTGTAAACATTAATAATGCTTTGAGGTCATTTAAGTAGATCCCTGGTCCTGATTTTCATGAAACTTATATGAAATGTTTAAAAGATCTGAAAAGAAGGAAAATCGGAAAATGAAAAGAGAAATGAACCAGAAACAATTTATGAACACGCAATTTAAACCATCAAATGTCCTTAATATTTTTTTATATTTAATTTTCTCACGATCGTTCTTGAAGGAATAACAAATTATCAAACAATCTTCTGAACTTCTAAGCAAAGTAAAAAGCTGAAAAAGTTTCTAAGAGGTTGTGTTATTCTGCATGACTCACCAAGAGAACTTTTTCACACCACCCCAATTGCCGCTGCTGGTAAAATAATAAGAAAATATTGGTCCTTGCATAGCGTGCATCGCATTCGGGTTGATCTTTCTCATATGGATCTTCTGAAGAGGTTTAAGGCTTTTCGTCTCAATTATCAACGCTCTTTCTCACATTACCTCTCCCTAATATCTCTCTACCTGTCGAACGCTTTCTTTAATCACTATTTTATTATCGCTTTTAAAATGGACATTATTACTTCGAACTGTTTGATATTAAATCTCCTTCTTTGAGGACCTACAACTCGTGAGACCCGTCTTCATTTAGAGCTCATGAGACCCATCTTAATATTGAGTTCACGAAACCCGTCTCATATAGAGCCTATGTGACCCATCTACAGCCGAGCTCACGAGATCTGTCTTCATAGAGCCTAGGACCTGTCTTCATAGAACTCAGTGTTATCCGTCTAGACTCCAGTAGACCCTTTACAAAGTGGTCGACCTCTTAATATTGAGTTCAGTGAGACCCGTCTCCATATAGAACTAATGAGACCTGTCCCAAACAGAGCTTCCTATGAGATCCAAGGTCTTTTGCACCAGCACTATACAATCAGCTTTCATATGATATTCTGATCATTTCTCAGTTCATTTCTCAAAGTAAACTGAATGCTCTCTCTCTCTCTCTCTCTCTCTCTCTCTCTCTCTCTCTCTCTCTCTCTCTCTCTCTCTCTCTTCTCTCTCTCTCTCTCCTCTCTCACTCTCTCTCTCTCTCTCTCTCTCTGTTCACTTTCACTTCAATAATACAGGAAAAAATTAACTACTGGTCTCATCGAACCAGCTCACCATTTGTATTATTACATATTACTGTATACATATATTATTACATATATATATATATATATATATATTATTATTATTATTACATATTATTATTATTATATATATACATATTACATTATTATTATTTATACATATATATATGGTATATATATATTATATATATACTTATATATTATATATATGTTACATATATATATATATATATTACATATATACATATATTACAGACGCTCTGTAGAAGCTCTGTGGTTGTATTTGATGTATGTATATTAAATAGTAATATAATATATATTATATATATTTTATTATATATATATATATTATTATTATATATATATTATTATATTAGTAAATATATATATATATATATATATATATATATATATATATATATATATATATATATATATATATATATATATTATATTATATATATATACATACATATACATATTATTTATATATATATATATATTATATTATATATATAGATATATATATATATATATATATTATTATTATTATTATTATTATTATTACATATATTATTATTATTATATATATATATATATATTATTATATTATATATAAACATATATATATATATATATATATATATTATTATTATTATTATTATTATTATATATTTGAGATATATATATATATATATATATATATATATATATATATATATATATATATATATATATATAAATATATATATATATATATATATATTATATATATATATATGAAGTTTATTTAATTGAAAACGCGAAAGGTTTCACGATAATGCGAAACGGTTAAACAACTCTGATAACCGAACGAAGCACACT
>JABUQX010038381.1:10000-20000 GCA_015478945.1 Trachelipus rathkii
ATGATTTAGTTCAAATGAGTTGTTTTAGAGGATGGCTAATATAGGTGAGATTCCTTTTTTCTACAGTATTTGTATATCAAGTTTCGGAAACTGAAAGTCAGAGCTTTAATTCATAAGACCATTTATAACACACTCAACGTCAGATAGTGGTATTTTTTCGAATGCAAAGTTCTGCCCCTCGTGTGGTCTTAAATAATCGGCAAAGATCCTCTCTGTTTCTGGAACTTCGGCTGCTAAGGCTGCCCCTACGGTAGTAAAGTAGGAGTTCAATTCATTAACTATGCGTTGCTTGTTTGTAACTATTTCATCACCTATTTTTAATTCTTCAATTTTTGTTTTTTGTTTATTGTGACGGCTTAAAATGTCGTTTATGTCCCATTGCGAACGTTGATCGGATTGAGTCTGGTTGAATTTATCAATAAAAAAAACAGCTTTGGATTTCCTTATTTATTTTTTTAGTGTTGAAGAGTATTCTGTGTAAAAATGCAACGGTATGTTACCCATCTTAGCACATTTATATAGCCTTTGTTTTTGTCTAATTGAGGTCAGTAATGCTTTTGTCAACCACTTATTCATTGTCCTCTTTTCTGAGATTGTTTTGTGTTTTATGGGGAAGTTTTTATCATACGTGTCATATAGAATGGAACTAAATTTTTTGTATTTTTCATCTAATGAAAGATTATCGTTGTGGACAAAGGAAAAGTCTGTATTTCTTATTTGGCGTAGAAATGTTTGTTTACGGTCTTCTGATATTTGCCTATATTCTACTTTCTTTTGCACTAGGGGAACAGTCGAAGATTCAAATGTTAGGATGCACGGGTAGTGGTCCGAAAGGTCAGTGTATATAGTGTAAAGGATTTTGTTGTACGACGATTATCTGACGACATATAGTCGATGGTAGTAGAGTTATTTTGTTCATTTGGTCGTGTAATTCCTGTAATGTAGTTTAGGTAACCGTTTGACGTCATTGTGTTAATTAGCAACTTTTTTCCACAAGAGTTAGTATTATTACTAGACACGTCGATATTAAAGTCACCAGCTATTACCGAGATCCCACTTTCAGTGTAGAGTTGCATAAATCATCAAGCTTTTGTATAAAGTTTATCCTACTCCCTTGTGGTGGTCTGTATACTTACTCCTAATAAGTTTGTTTTAGATATCTTCTACTAAAAGTTACCCAAGAGCCTAATGTTATAGTTAATGACTGAGAAGAAAGTTTCTTTGCTTTTAGTTCCTTTTAAAAAGTACTGAGACACCACCTCCTTTTCTTTCTTTACGGCAAACGCTTAACATATAGTATGAGAGCGCATACAAGTCTTTTAGAAAGGTCTCGGTGAGGATAATCCAAGAAAAACTAGCACTAAGGGATAAAAGGAGGTTCGATAAGTCATCATGGTGTTTTGGAAAGTTCCTTATGTTGATACAAATAAATTTAAGGCATACACAGCCTTTTTACAGATCATTTAGCTCATTTGGTAAGAGAAGAGGATTTACGTCAATGTTCAGGTATTACGAAAAATTGTCTAATTTCGTCTACGGGAATGAGGTAGGATGAGGAGTAAGGCAAGAATCAACGATCAGCGAGGATGAAACTTAGGCAACAAAGGAGAATCGTTGGGTAGTAAATCTAGTGTTATAAGAGCAGGAATGTATGAGCTAAATTGAACTGAACATTAAGTGTAGAGTTTCTGTCTGTAGTGATTATGTAATAAATTAGGCAATTGTGAAATATAATGTTAAAGTAAAGGATAATAAATTTGAAAGAAGGTGAAGAAACAAGATCAAATACTACTCTACTACTACTACTACTACTACGACTACTATACTAATAATAATAAAATTATTTCTTCCATTACTCAGCATACTTAGGTTGTTTTCTAGACAAGAATCATACTAATAAAAATAATAATAAAATAATAAAATAATAATAATTAAATAATAATAGATAAAATAATATGAAGTAGAGTAAAAAAAATATTACCTTGGAATATTTTTATTATTACTAATTTTACAATACAATTTTTATAAAATAACAAAATAATATAATAATAATAATAATATATTTGGTGTTAATGGATCAAATAATAATAATAATAATAATAATAATAATAATAATAATAATAATAATAATAATAATAATAATAATAATAATAATAATAATAATAATAATAATAATAATAATAAATTATATATTTCATTCAAAAATATATTCACAATATATTTTACATAAATTTCATTTATCATTGGAAAAATAACAATTAAATACAGAAATGGCCTTCTGGGTTGACGATTTCTTCTTATGAGCCCATATAAATTTATACATGAGAAAAAATGTATATATTAATAAAATTAATTTCATAACTGAAGATCATCGATTATAGTAAATAATATAATAAATTATAATCTTAATTCTAACATAATTTATTTCCTTGACATAAAAATAACAATATCAATCATGATGCTAACTAGTTTGTGAAAATAACGGAACCTAAAAAATTTGGCGTGACAAAGCCACATTGATTCCATCACTATATTTAAAAAAAATATGTATATTAATGAAAGGTATGGAATGGACTTAGGCATTCTATCCATATGAAACAAGTAAAAAATGTTAAGATAATTAAGTTATATGAGCTATCTGAAACTAATATGATATGGTTATACTGTATAGTTTTCATCAGAGTCAACTGCAATGTTATAATATTTTGTCTCAACGTTAGAAAAAAGCAATCATATCACCTCTAATTACCATAGCCAAGATCATGCTTTACACGTTAAGTTAAATATTACCAGTCAGGAATTTTTTATGTTAATTGGAAATGCTATTCAATACTCCTTTCGTGTAAAACGTTTAGTCTATTATTAAAAAAATAACTTCTATTGATAAGACAATACTAGTGAAGTTGATAAGATTTCAACATCTCACAAGTTAAAAACTTATTTGTTTGGTAGAGGCTCTATTACTTTTTTTCTGAACTTAACTTGGATGAAACATTAAACGACATTTACAGATAACTTAACCAGACATACAGCTACTGTTTTTGCCAATGCAACATCTAACTGAAGGTGCGTCTCATTTTATGTTAAGGAATTATCATTTAAAATTTGATAACAATGTCTACTGGAACTAGTTTAAACCAGCAAAACTAAGTTTGTTCAGTGCTTGATTAAAATATACTGTGGGTATAAAATATTTGTGATAGTGAAGGGAGACGTAATCATTGAAGCTTTTAAACGTGTTATCAAACTTTAAAACTGAGGTTGATGAATAATAGTTTAAGAACGCAAATTATAAAATCATCAAGAGATATTACACTTTAACACTTTTCAAGTGGTGAGCTTTCTTAAATAACTTTGCTTGTAGCAATAAGCGGTAAGTGTCTAGGATATTCAATGAAAGACTGCGTCCGAATCCAATGAACTAATTGAAAATAAAAGAACACTGATTTGTCAGTAGAATGTCTTGGAATGTCCTGTACTACTGAAATCAAAACTTTTCATAATATCAAATTAAACCAAGAAAATTATAGACCGAAATTGGTGGAAATAAAATCTAGAGATCATTTCTGAAAGTAAATAGCAGGAAGGTTTTAATAAGGCAAGTAGCGATCGACAATCGTAAGTTAAATAGTTTAATGGAAGGGTTAAATTTTAGCTTCCGAATTGAAGAAAAATAGTAGATTTTATATCTGGTATAAATTTTCAATTTTCAGTTAAACTGCATCAATAAAAGGCAAGGGGCAACTTTTCTGGGCTGTAAAAAGGCCGATTTCCAGCGTTTTTTCTGATTCCTTAAAGTTTGGTTTCTATTTTCATTCGAAGAAAATCCATGTTCCCGACATTCGTTTAAAGCGAGCTTAAACCATTTGTACAAATGGCTTGAATCTTGAACTATATAAAGACGAGACATCCACAGGAAAAACTATTCTGAGATTTTTCGCTGTCTGCTACCAATTCTCCCAAAAAACACAGTTCGAAAATAAATTTGCAGCAAGTTATAGTTGAAAAATCGAGATAACATTTTTACCACTGTTGGCTCGAAAAAAAAAATCAAATGATTTAGATCAACTGATTTTTATACCTGACTATATATATATAATATATATTATATATATATATATATATATATATATATATATATACTATATATATTATATATATATATATATATATATAATATATATATAATATAATATATATATAATATAATTATATATATATATATATATATATATATATATATATAATCTATATATATATTTTATATATATATATATTTATATATATATATGATATATATATATTATATATAATATATTATATATAAATATATATATATATATATAATTATTTTTTATTATTTAATATATATTATTATATATATATATATATATATATATATATATATATATATATATATAATATATATATATATATATATCAGAGTGGGCACTCGCTCATTTAGGGGTAGTCCGCTAGCGCACCTCCGCACCTCGAGAAAACGTAGTCCGCTAGCGCACCTCCGCACTTATTCAGACCATCAAACCTCCGCTATCGCAAGTCCGCACGTCCACCCGCACGTCCGCACGTCTCTCGCTAATAATGTGGCGAACTAATCAACACAAGCTTTTAAATATTAAATCTAATAGTATATATCCCTACACATAAAATTATTTATAATATTATATGAAAAGTTGAATGAATATTTAAAAATCTCAAGATTTTCCTCTCCTCCTCAATGTCTTCTTCAAAGGACAAGAGTTCCATTTTACCTTTCAAAAACTAGGTGCTCAAAATTAAAAGCAGATAAGGCTGACCTCTTGCTCTCAAAGAATATCCACCAATACTAAATAATTCGCTCTACAGCGCAAACTAGGAGAGGTTGTAGGCCCTTAATCACGCCCTCTCGCAAAATCCCTCCTTGCACACATATCATGCACCAATCTTTTTGCTTGGACCTAATTCATCTCTTTTCCACCAGAAACTCTTTACTTAGTCAGTACACCTTCTTTTCAGTCTTCAAGCCGGTCGATTCCCAACACGCTGATCTTTATACATCTACTTAACCAACCGACTATCATCCATCCTTCCGTCATGACAAAACCAGTAGTATCAATCAACTTTGGGACCTTCTTATCTAACCACAAACCACAAAACTGATAAGGAGGCGAAGAATAGAGAGACTTCAAAGGATGCCGCCGAGGGTTAAAAGGTCACATGTTCCTATAGGCTATAGGCTATAGGCTATATGATATAGGCTATATGATATAGCCTATATGTTATAGGCTATATATTCTAGCTTCTAGCACGTGCCGACCTATATTGTAGAATACACCGGTCTTAGTGTCTATTCCTAGGTTATTGGGTACGGGGAGTCGATTGGTGTACTTAGATAGGTGGCTAGAAATGCTTCCTTCTACGAGTTCATTACCCACCCCCCTTTTCTACCTTTTCCTAGCACGTTCCGACCTATATTCTAGAATACACCGGTCTTAGTGCTAACCCTAGGTTATTGGGTACGGGGAGTCGATTGGTTGTATATTAGAAGGTGGCTAGGGAATGCTTCCTTATATGAGTTATTACCGGCACCCCATATATACTAGCCTTTTCCTAGCATGACATGTCCTACGTCATAGAACACGGCTAATAATGGTGTCTACCCCTATGTTATAAGGTACGGGGAGTCGATTGGTATACATTAGAAGGTGCTAGGTTGGTTCCTTCTATGAGTTAGTATCCCCCACCCCCCTTTCTAACCCTTCTAGTGCGATATATCGTATATGCCTGAATATTTCCGATATTTTGTATCGATTAGTACATATTCGACACCTGCTGAATCGCCTTCCTGTGGTTTACAACGGAATCGATCACTCCTAACAAGAGTTAGTATTAGATATTACCCTACCCCCCCTTTTCTAACATTTTTGTTTCTTGAGCTATGAAGCCGAGTTTTAGATGGTTTAGTATGTTTTGAGGTATGCCGAGTCGATTGCCGCTATTGCCGAGCGTGGCGTTTCAGCCGTTGCGGTTTTAGAACGCACCAACATGCGTTTTTCGTAGATGGCGTACCCTTCGTCAAAAACCTATCATGACGGTGTCAAACAAGGGTAGAATGTCTCAAAAATAGATTCCGTAGTTACTTTTCTCGAACGCCATAGTCTCCCAGGCCGCCAGCCGGGGGTCCATTTAACTGGGACAAGAAATGACCAAAATGACATATTCTAGCAAAAGAGGTGTTAGGTCATCGTATCTTCTTCAACTTTGTATGTCTTCTATATGTTGCAACATTGTTGCATCCAATGTTTCAAGCCGCTACGTCAAGGGGTTGGGGGGCCCCACCCCTTAAAATTTAAAAAATGGACTTAGAAAGCTGAAAATTGGTGAATGTATAGAAGAGAATAAATGAAATAGAATTGGCTATGTTAAACTAATTGGTGAACCATGTTGGAGCCGGAGCTGGAGCTGGTGTTGCGGTGCCGAATGGATTCACTGCTCCTGCCACATATAAACAAATGAGGTGTCCTACATAATATGTTTTATGGTGTTAGAATTCATTTTTGAGGGTTTCAGTTGGCATAACTGATTCTTCTAGCTTTCTAGCACGACATGTCCTACATCTTAGAACACACCCCATATTAATGCCTACCCCCCACCCTATGTTATAAGGTACGTAGAGTCGATTGTATATATATTAGAATGTGTTAGATGCTTCCTTCTACAGTTAGTAACCCAACCCCTTTTTCTAACACTTCTAGCAATGACATGTCCTACGTCAATAGAATATCACTAATATTAGTGTCTACCCCATGTTTTGAGGTATGAAGGATTCGACTTGGTTGTGTATTAGAAGTTTGTTAGAATGGTCGCTTCCTCTACGATTGACCCGCCTTTAGGTCGCTTAGCCCTTTTTTGTGTTTTTGACTTGATATTTCGGGTCTTGGCCCTTCGATATTTTCTGACCTGATACCGTATCAAGGCCTGAAATTAACCTTTCATAAAAGTTCGTGAGGGATTAAGTGAGATTAAGTCGAGCACATGTAGGTATCTGACGCAAGTACCTGTTGTAGGAAACTGTCCTAACATGAGGTCATGTAGGTATCTGCCCCCTAACTTACAGTCCGGCTGTATGTACTGTCCTAAACTCACACCTACACCTACACACACACACACACACACGACCGTTAAGACAACCACACAACACAACACACACACACACACACAACACACACACATCCCCCTAGGCTACTTATACACACCACACACACACATGCACACCCTAGGTTACTATCACACACCGCACACGCGCGATAGCTACTTATACACATACAACACCCACCATAGACACTTAAGCTCACACATATACCTACACTTCTTTACACACACAACACACACACTATGACAACTTATGCAAATACACACACCCATAGACCTTAGCACCCACCCCATAGACACTGTACCTCACCCATAGACACTTACACTCACCCATAGACACTTACACATACCACACACACACACAACACATACACACACACATACACACACACATACAATATTTTGATGCCTCAACTTTGATGCCTCATTTTGGATGCCTAAACTTTGATGCCTCAACTTTGATGCTCAGCTTTGATGACTCCATCTTTGATGCTCAGCTTGATGACTCTCTTTGTTTACTGGATAAAAAAAGGAGGAAAGAAGGAGTAAGAAGAAGAAGAAGAAGAAGAAGAAGAAGAAGAAGAAGAAAGAAGAAGAAGAAGAAGAAGAAGAAGAAGAAGAAAGAAGAAGAAGAAGTCTCATATGACGGAGCATATGAGCCGGAGCCGGAGCCGGAGCCGGAGTTTGTGATGGCGGAGTCAGACTGGAATTCTGGCTCCAGTTACATATTGAGTCAATGAGACGTGTTTTATATTATAATATATATATATATATATATATATATAATATATATATATATATATATATACTATATATATATATAATATATATATATATATAAGTATATATATTATATATATATAATATATATATAATATATATCATATATATAGTTTCAAAGAACATAGATTCCGAATTTTTTGGGTTTCGTAACCCCCAAAATGAGTTCGAGAACCCCTTTGAGTGGATCCTCAGCTGGAAAAAAAGAAAATTACAGAGTACAGGGCAGAGAAAAGATGAAGGAAGGAAATAGAAGTTTCGTAAGATAGAACAAATGAATCATTGGAGTTATCGGTATCGGCACCGGTGCAGGGTCGGTGCGGTGCCGAATTAGTAAATATGTGCTTGTCACCATAATATTAGTGTGTTTATATACGTTTTTAGTGATGTAGAATATGAATAACATAGTTTCATTACACTCAAAGATGTCTAGGGACCCCAATTGAGATGCGGAGCCGACAAACCCAAAATATGGTTTTTTACCCTTTAAAATGAAATTTTAAAAGGATATAAGTTAATAAAATACATAGACTTACGCTCTATCAACAGCCCCATGTTGCATAAATATATGTAACAGCAGCCCTATGTTGTACAAATATATATAAAACTTAACACAGAGAACTTAAGTGGTTCTCTCTTAGCCATACACAATGGTATACATATGTTGTACAACTGAGATATTCAAGTCAAAACTTGCACTCGACTTGTTTAATGTATGATATATCAAGTCCCTATATAAAGGTATGTGTATGTGTATGCATGTGTATATGTGTGTAATGTGTGTATGGTAGTTCAGTTAGAGGTCGTGCTACACATATCCCTTACATTTTTATTTCAAACTGAGGTATTTTATTTATAGAAAAGCTGTTTTCAATTACCAAAGTAAGTTAAAGTTAGAGTTAAAGTTAAAGTTGGAGATAAAAGTTAAAGTTAAAGTTATATTTTCATGACGAAGAATAAGATTTATTATTTTCATGTATAACATACAAATGTTTTTTCGAAAACATCTGTCCTTTTGATGAAAACAATTTTTTGTTTTTCGAAAAACATTTTCTTTTGATGAAAACATTTTTAATTTTTTGAAAAAACATTTTTAAAAAACATTGTTTCTAGAAAAAAGTTGTTAATTTCACGAAAACATGATTTTAGGAGAACCATAAAGCACATAAAGCAGTAAAACACTAACAGCAACAGCCTTCCCAGGGGCCCCCAACCCCCACCCTCACCACACCTCATGTTTTTACTGCTTTAACTGCTTACCCTCATACTCATTAATTAAAATATAATGTCACTACCTATTTTCTGTTCAATCATATACATTTGTATTTCACATTACCCTTTTTCTAAAACTTTTTAAAACAAACTTAGACTTAGAATAAATATAATTTTAATTTTGTAACACTTAAGAGACCTGGTGGTAGATATATGAATATATATACTATATAATATAATTATATATATATATATATATATTATATCTATAATATATATCTATATATATATACTATAATATCTATTTATATATATATATAATATATATATATATATATATATAATATAATATGTATATATATATTATAATAGTATATATTATATATAATATTATATATATAATATATATATATTATATATAATATATATATATATATAATATATATATATATATTATATATATATATATATATATATATATATATATATATATAAACAGCTAACATTAACAAATTTCCAAACCCTTAACAACAGTAAAATAACTAACATAGCATACAAAAACGTAACATATTCCAACATTTTTCAAGTATATCTTAACATATCAATGTTAATTTTAAATTAACATAGTAATATTTTACAAAGATTTATCGTATCCTAACCTAACGATTGTAATAAACTAAAGAATAAATCGCTATAGCACACAACAACACACACACACACACTACACACACACATACACACCACATACACACACACATCACACACAAAACAACACACATCACACACCACACACACACAGAGGAATATTTTTCAACGTAACAAAGTTTTCAACATTAATAAAGCTAACATAGCAATC
>JABUQX010038381.1:30000-32562 GCA_015478945.1 Trachelipus rathkii
CTTATATCCTATTTTTAGCCTATCTCCAGATGGCAGAATCCCATAAGTTATAGACCTAGATAAAGGCAAACGACAGCAAAAGATAAACAAGAATGGCTGGAAGAGAGTGTTTACCGCATAGTTTAATATATAATTAAATTTAGTACTTTAAATTCAGTGCTACAAATTTCTGGACCATCTTGCGTGTGTGAGTGTACTTTTTAGTTGCAAAATTTGCTGATAAAAAGTAAAACAAATATAATAATGGTTTCGCTTCCAAAGTTATTTTTATAATTACAAATATTTTTAGTATTTTATCGTTTTAAATTTTTTTTTTTAGAGGAAAATGCGCAAATATGTTTTATACAAAATGTTTGCAAATGTTGTCATAAAGAGGAAGCTGTCACATTAAGAAGGGAGTAATGAATATAAATGTTTTTATGAACATATTCACATACGTTGATTATAGTTTCGACGTAGGCAATAAAGGGTATGGCTTTCTTTCGAAACAGGCCTTTGAAAATTTTGAATTTTGAATTTTAAAGAGTATATCCATAATTTATCCGATAACCTCTATCAATCTGACCTACTGCCTTGTTAATATTAGTTATAATCTTAAAATTATTGCGTGATACGCATCGTGATATATTGCAATTTGATGATTTCTCTTATTTCTATTGATAGATTATAATCACTTATTGGTCTATCAACTTATGTAATCATAAATTTGAAAACAAAATAACAAGCAAAATATAAAAATCATGATTATATATATATATATATACTATAGCATAAAAAATATTAGAGTATAGGTATAGTATATACTATATATATAGTCATGAATAATATATATATATATAGTATATTATTATATATATAGTATTATATATATATATATATATATAATATATATTATATATAATATACTATATTATATATATATATAGTCCATATAATATGATCAGGAGCACTTCCGCTCTGTAGTCCGCTAGGTGCTGATGCGGATACGCGAGAATAGTGAGCTGCGGAGCGAGCGGAGGTGCGGAGTGCGTCAGAGACACTATGGCAGGACCTCTGCACGCTAAGCGATTCGAGAGAAAAAAGTTTCCGGCTCTTTTGTTCCCGCAACCTTTTAAAAAAATGAAAATATAGTTTACTTATTAGGCTTTCCTATTGGTTATAATATATGTAGTTTCAATGCAATTTTATGTTATCCTCATTTTAAATATTGACTAAGACTTATTGTTTTTTAATAATTAAAATCCCAAAAATAATCTTCAAAACTCGCTTAGAGAGACTCATATCAAATAAATAACATTTCACTTGATTTTATAAACTCAATGACTTCTAACCACTATTAAAAACTTTAATTCATTATATCATTATCTATAATAACTACAATACATATACAGATAAGTTAATCAGTTCTGTGTAAAACCCAAATATATATATATAATAATAATATATCTAGTATATATATATAATATTTAATAAAATTATAAAAATTAATAAAAAAATTTTAAAAATATTTAAATATTTTAATATTTAATTTTATTTTATAATATATATATATAATAATAGTTATATTTGGGTTTTACACAGAACTGATTAACATATATATAGACATATTTTTTTTTTTTTTTTTTTTAACACTTGACACCGCCGCTCACGGGCAGATATATATTTATACTGTATATATATATATAATATATATATATATATATATATATATATATATAATATATATATAATATATATATATATATCTATCTAATATATATATATAATATATATATATTTTATATATATATATATAATATATATATATATATAATATATATATTATATATATAATTATTATATATATATATATATATATATATGTATATTATAAATATAATATCTATATTATATATATATATATTATATATATATTATATATATATATTATATATATATATAATATATATATCTACCGAGCTGATACGATATCATTAGCATCGACTCTGCAGGAGTCGAGGCTTTCATGGATTCTAATAAAGTCTTGGACGAAATAGACCTTCTTATGGGTGGACAGGGTGGTCAAACCGCAAACCGCAAAGGTCATAAAAAAGTGGACCTTCTTATCTAACCACAAACCACAAAACTGATAACAGAGCGTAGAATAGAGAGACTTCAAAGGGCACCGCCGGCCGAGAAAAGGTAACGTGCTTCCTATATTCTATATTCTATATATTCTATATTTCTATATTTTATATTCTATATTCTATATATTCTATATTCTAGCTTCTAAGCACGTTCCGACCTATATTCTAGAATACTGCCGGTCTTAGTTCTGAAGCCTAGTTAGTTGGGTACCGGGAAGTCGATTGTGTGTATATTTAGAAGGTGCTAGGATGCTTCCTTCTATGAGTTATTACAACCCACCCCCCTTTTCTAGCCTTTTCTAGCGATGAGCATGTCCTACGTCATAGAACACGGCTAATATAATGGTGCATCTACTCCTAGGTATAAGGTACGGGAGTCGTTGGTATACATTAGAACGGTGGTAGGAGGTTTGTTGGTGGTCCCCGTTTCTAGAGT
>JABUQX010038382.1:0-30015 GCA_015478945.1 Trachelipus rathkii
CGGATGTTGGTTTTCTAATTCTGTAATTTGGATTGTGACATTGTGGATAGACCAGCGCATGTGACTGCAGTAATGTCTAAATAAGGGACAGAGGTATTTTGTGCATACGATTGCAGGGTCTCTCTATGTTCGTTTATGTTGGCCAAAGTTTGTGCCAGTTAGAGTTTTCACTTGAAGTGATATTGTTGATGTGGGGGATGAATGTCATATATAATGTATCTAAAGTCATACTAGTGATGGTGGGTTATTTATTGGAGAGAAAGAGTCTATTGTTTTATACGAAATTGCGTGGTGGCAGTTAAGATCTCTTCTGTCTGGGGAGTAGGGTAAATGTGAATAATTTTAGGTTGATGTCAGTCATTCTGTCTTGTTGTAAGCCACTGCCTCCAGGTTGGATAATATACTGTTGCAGTTCTATGCATGCTGTGTTTAAGAATGATTTTGTGCTAGTGATTGTACATGGATCATCATCATAAACTATTAATATTTAAGGGGAAACGTGGATAGGGAAAGGTTGTGCATAAAAAGGTTAAAGTGTAGGTGAAAGACTGGCCTCCTGGGGAACTCCATTATATAATTTGTATGTGTGAGAGGAGTGGTGTCCTTGGATGACTGACTGTGAGACCAAATAAGAGATTTGGTATTATTTTTATCTTCAATAGTTATATATGTGTTTATAACTTTGTATATTAAAGGTGACTGGAGACTGTATCAAATGCATTGTTGATGTCTATTGCTACTAGGAGAGTACATTGAGAGAAGGGGTGGGAATTGCGTTAAAACCTGTGTGGTCGTGTCTGGTTAAATCGGTTAGGAGAGTGGTAGTAGTTGTGAATCTGATAGATGAATAAGGCAGGAAATTCTATTGAGGATTAATTTATCGAGTACTTTGGATATTGTTAAGTAATGATATAGGTCTATTACGAAGATGGGGTTATTTGGATATGTTTTTTGCTTGGTTTTTAATAAATATTATGGTGCACAAGTTTCCAAAAAAGTGGTAAAGTATTAGTTTGCCATGAAAAGTTAAATATTTGTCTTAAGGTTGGCAAAAAGCCATGGATTTTTGGCTTTTTGGCTATGGTTAATTGGCTATTTGACCCTTATAATTTTTCATATAAGGGTCAAATAGCAAATTAACCATAGCCATAAAGCCAAATATCCATGGCTTTTTGGATTTTTGGCTATGGTTAATTGGCTATTTGACCCTTATAATTTTTCATATAAGGGTCAAATAGCCAATTAACCATAGCCATAAAGCCAATAATCCAATTGGCTTTTTTGGATTTTTCGGCTATGTTAATTGGCGTATTTGACCCTTATAATTTTTCATATAAGGGTCAAATAGCCAATTAACCATAGCCAAAAAGCCAAATATCCATGGCTTTTTGCCCACCCTGATTTGTGTAAAGGTGGCAATAGCATTGGTTCTAGCGTGTCCTGAAGTGGTAAATCTAGGATGATAGGTCAGGATTACTTACTGTGTGAAGCCTTTAAAGGTTTTTAATAAGTTGAGAACTCTAATTGGATATAAATTGGGGTCCTTCTTAATTGCTGTTCCAACCTTTTGGCGCCATTTTGATTACCTGTCTATTGGTAGGGTTTATGGGTTTGTGGGTTTATGGCTATTTTTTGAATAATGTGACATAAGAATATTGCATTCGTTTTCTAGGATAAGAATTTTGTTTTGTTTACAGATGGCTTCGTGGGTTGGTGGTGGTTAGGTGTGTGAAATGTGAATTTTTTTTATTGCACAAAATAGTGTGTGCGCATGCATGCATGTGTGTGTGTGTGTGTGCATGTGTGTGTATATGAATATTTTATAATATATGGTACTTACAATTTTAAAGCAAATAAATGTTAAACAGCATATGGGGCAATATCAAAACAAAATACACATTTTTTTTAATTTATGACCAAAATGTTACGGGATGCAACATTTACAATAGAAACAGTTACCTTTTTCTTTCCTTTATGGAGCTTCCATATTGAAGATGGGTTATCTACAAGGTCCTGTACTTCATATGGAAAAGAACTTCTTGAAAAATAATGACCACACGATTTTGTTTTTTTTTCAAATAAAATTTAAATTAATATTATCTTCTACCTTTAAATGCTAACTGAAAAAAAAAAATATATATATATATATATATAAATAGTATATATATAATATATATAATAATATATAATAATATATATATATTATATATATAATAATATAATAATTATATATATATATATATATTATATATATATATATATATATATACTATATATATCATAATATATTATAATTATATATATATATATTTACTATAGTACCGTTATATATATATATATAATATATTATAATTATTATATTATATATATATATATATAGTATTAGTATATATATATATATATATATAATATATTATATATTATGATATATATAATATACTATATAATGTCCACTAACATGGTCAATGGTAGAGTGACAGATGTCGCACTTGGTAAAGGCTATGGATTCTATCCCTCGTCCAGATTCTAAGCAACAATTACCTAGAGAAGTTCCCCTCCTAGAATGGGGCTATGCCCATGAGGTGCGAACTTTATAAAATATATATGGATAAATATATTATATTACAACTATGTTTTATACTATATATACTATATATATATATAAATATATATATACTATAACTATATATATATATATAAAATATATATATAATATGTCTATATATATATATTACTATAAGTCTTAAAAATATATTTTAATATATTTATACAAGGTCACGTTAGGTCAACAATTAAGTAATTCAGAAATAACCTTAAAATCATTCATTTTTAATTGGGTTAGAATTACATTTTGAATTAAAAAGTTTTAAAATGTAATTTATTTCAACTTGTCTTTAAAAGCACAGGGATTAATGCATACGCTGTCAGTAACAGTTATGAACTTAAAGCATTACCTAAACTACGAGGGATTTTTTTGGATGGGGGGGGGGGGGGTTTTTTCTAAATATCCTTACATGAAATAGCCTAAAGTATTTTTTGGAGTTTCTTTGATGTCTTTTTATTAGGACTCAGCATGCCTTTGTTCATGGTGTGCAGCGAAGCTTCTGTAAACTTGTTCAATGAGTATATAACTATGTTGATTAATTACCATTCTCTAAGAATGTAGCTATTTTTTATTTTTATATATCAGGATTACGATCAAGTGGGGGAAGTTATATAACCCTAATTCATGAAAAATATTGGTTTAATCAAGAATATTATTACTTAAACTTCTTTATTCTTGAAACAATATCAGTATTAGATTAAAGCTAGGCGCTGTTACCTAAAATGATTTTTAAGTCAATTTATTGATGTTAATAATTTAATTTCCTAAAACTGTCCCATATTACCGCAAGTATATATAAAAACTACAATCCAGACTTTTATTTACTGGCATATCTCTCATACCCTTCTATTAACAGGTTCTTATCTACAGGATATAGTTTTTTAGTTTCTCACATTTATAAAATGATTACTGAAATATATTATAGCAACTGGAAGTAAATTTGCATAAACTCTCTAGTCTAATTAATCTTCTATTTAATTTTAAGCCATTAATCTGGAGATACTGTGTATAGATTTTGCTTCTTTTCCGAGGGAAGATATATTAACTTGCTTATAGATAGGGAAAGGTTTCTGGCGATGAGAACAAGTGACTCTATAAAGAAGGAAAGTATGATAGTATATTAGATATAGAATATGATATATATCATATTATATATATATATATGTATTAAGTAGAGTATATATATAGTATATATATATGAGTAGTTAGTAGATAGTATGATATGTAAGTATAGTAATAATATAAGAGGTATATATAATATATATATAAGCGCGGGATACGTGATAATACTGTATATTGATATATAGTGAGGGTTATATTATTTATTATAAGGAGTGGATGGACACATGGAATTAGGCAAGAATTTATTTTTTTTGTTTTTTTTTTTTTTGCCGGGCGCACGAAAAATTAGCCAGAGTTAGATCAATTAAGTAGGCGCAAAAGACCAATACATTAAATATAATGGACATAAGTAGAAAAAAAGTAAAAAAGAAAAAAAAAGGGATGGTGTTTGTTGAAAATATTTTGTAATTAATAGATTGACACATTAGACAATTAAGTTAAAAATTTAAGTGTAGATAAAGATAAAGAAGGGATGTTAGAACGATGTGTAAGTGTATGTGCTGGCGTAAGTATGGCAGGTATCTGCAGCGCTATAGAATTTATAGCAAGATTTACAGCGTGTTCGCACTTTTGAAGGGAATGAGGAAAAAATATACGTCTAGCAGTCATGCTGCTGAAGCACTATCGAGTTTGCGTGGTGAATGCTGAGAGGCTCTCCCCTAAGTAGAACAAAAGCATTGGTGTTGTTAATACCTGGTGTACCCAGGTGGATAGTTAGAGACATTAGGAATAAAAAGAAAGTAAGGAGAGCCAACATAGGCCTATCGAGGACGTAGTCCCAGATGCCTCCAGTCAAGCCAACAGAAACGCGAATCACCAAAGCAGACTATGCGTCACACAAAATCCGACATAGCACCTAGGCGATGTCGATCATGGCACTATAGTACAGCAATAGCACAAGATTAGTAAAACAGATGCGTCATGCAGATCCACAAAACACCTAGGGGCTTGTCAATAATATTGATGATGACAAGCAAAGGTCTATAACTAAAGATGTAGAAAGAAAAATGATAAAAAACTATAGTCTAAAGTATATACGTCATACTATCCACTGGACAGACTGTAAGTAACTATATAGTGTAACATACAGATGTAGATCTTAATGAACTAGGCAGTGAACGTAAGAGGAGCTAGCCAATTGTGGAGCTTAGTGCAAATATACTAGATAGTATGATGATATATTATGAGTAGTATGTATTAGTAGTATTATGAATATATATATATAAGTAAGTATTATATATATATATATAGATAGTATAGTATATAGTATATATATATAAACGGTATATATAGTATATATTATATATTATATAGTAGGTATATAGTATCTATATATTATAGTCTATCATGATAGTAGTATATATGATGTAGTATACTTATGATAGTATTAGTAGGTAATATAGATATGACGGCTATTACTGTCGGCTAAGTTGGTGCCTTGATTTTAAGAAGCGAAAGGCACCCTTAGATAATAAGGGATGGTAAACTTTAGGAAATGCCATATTTGAGAAAGCTGATCTGTTTTTGATCTCAACATTAAGTAAGAAGAGGTGAAATGAGTATCAAGGAATGAAAAGTTGCTGTCTGTGGAGACTACGTCTTCTGGCAGCGAGCCGTGCCTGTCGTGAAATGTTCCCGCTCTTGCCGAGACGTTTTAAGTTTGGAGGGATGGTTCTGGGGAGAGAGTATCGGTTGATGGTCTTGCTGTGTTAATTTTTCTGAGCTCTGTATCGACGCGCAGATGAGGATGACTCAAATGGATGTTATATAGTATGATTGGTTCAAGCCTTTGACTAGGCAAAATTTGCTCCGCGGTAGAAAATCTGTGAGGCATGAAGTACGGCGTAGACTAGTAAATGTGGAAGGATATTTTAGCGAAATTAGTCGAAATGATTGAGGTACGTGGGTGTAGACATTATACTGTCCTGCGCTAGAACACGGAGTGGGAAAGTGAGGTTGATCTGAAAATTATGACAGAGAAGATGAATGGAGACTAAGAATACTGATAGCTTGAGTGTACTTTAATGCGAAACAGTATCGTATATTTGATGGTCTGGCGATAGACATAGGCGTTGGATTAGAAGCATGATAACAGTTGTGAGAGGCAAAAAAATAGAGTCAATAAGATGTAAGATTCAAGAGTACGGGAAGCAGTAACTGTTAATCTCGAAGGATTCTATGAACATATATGATACAAGATATTTGATACATAAAAATACAATAATGTTGAATGATACAGAAAATAAAGAGGTGCATTCAATACATCAACCATATTTGCTTATACCGTGTAGAGATAGGAAACGAAACATACAAACAGTTTAAATGTCATGAAGAAGTTACAAAATAAATCGTTTATACAGTAATATTGATGATGAAACAATTGGAGATTGATGTCATGCAGAGCTTAAGACAGGCCATCGATGTGAGATCGAGAGACGTTGAATCCAAGTGAAGAGTCCAGTATAGGAGGCGTGTTCTAGGATGTGAATGGCTGCGATGATAATGTGACCAAATGCGCAACGTAAATAGTTGTTCCAAAGCCTGTCGTTACGAGAGAAACATTGCTGTAGCATGACGGGGTATGGAGAGGCGACGTGGTGCTGAAATTTAGGTCCTTCGTGATTTGAAAAATTTCTTGCATAAGTCATAAGGACGGTCCAGAGCTCATGGTGAGGATATTGGCGATGAAGGAATGCAAGTAGTTCGTGAGTGGGGAAATCGCATAAGATGGAGGTTTCTGTGCTCATGAGATGCAAACGTTAGAGATGAGTGAAGAAAGTCCAGTTACCGTAAGAGGAATGTTACATATGTAAGGGGACGAAGTGCTTGAAAGTTAGGTCGGCTTGTTATGTGAAAAAAAAATTTCTTCATGACATAGGAGAGGAGGGAGGCGGTCTCGAGAGAAACCATGGTTAGAAGTTTCGATGGAAGGAAATCGAAAAGTTCGGTAGTGGGAATTCTAAGAAATGAGGTTTCCTGCGGCATAGATCCACGAAGGCTGAATGATGACGAGAAATCTGCTAAGTTGCCGCGAAAAGGGAAGTTGGGCTTGTTCGTAGGCGAGTGGAATCCTCGAAGCTGAGAGAGTTGTGAAAGGTGAAGACCGATTAACGGAGTAGTGTTATGTACATGAGATGATGACGGCATGACGATCCAAGATTGAGCAGGAATGGAAGAATGTGAAAGGTGCCAGTATCGATAATGGGTCGGTTTGCGTTGAGGTCATTTTCTTGCGAGGTGTTCTGAGAGGAATTTTAGGTGATTAATTTTTTGTTTTTTTTTTGTGTTTTTGTTTTTTTGATTTTTGGTTGTTTTGTGTTTTTGTTTTGTAGTTTGTTTCTTGTTGTTCGTTTCAGTTTGGTGTTTTTTTAGGGCGTGTGTTGGAAGTATGGGTGTTCTGCTCCGGGTCAGCCAATTATATAGGTACGGGACTTGCTAGAGTTGGGCGTTAGTTTTAAGAGCAAGCAACCCTAGATAGGAGAGGATAGATATATTCGAGAATTCATATATGAGATTGAGTGTGGGGTGTTATTCAAGCATTGAGTAAAATTATGAGAAAATAGGACATGACTAGGAAAGTAAAAAACTTCGTTTCTGTGAGGATACTGCTTGCGCAGGCAGAGCGCGTAGCTGCCTGGTCCGGTGAAATTTCCGCAGGCGTCGTTGGGCCGGAGTAACGGTTTTAAGTTTTGGAGGATTTCTGGGGAGAGTATCTTGATTTCTTCTTGTTAAGTTGAGTGTCTGACGCTGTACGTACTCAATGAGAGGTAGTTCTCAAAGGATAGTGGTTATAGGTAGTATTTTGCGACTTTGAGTCTGTGATGCGAAAATTGTTGCTTCGCGGCAGATGCTTATTGCAGTAAGTGAGCCGGAACTAGTAAAATTAAAATTATGTTTACAAAGTTATGAATGGAGGTATGAGCAGTAGTATGATTAGAGTATATAATAATATTATATAGATATATACTATATATAGTATATATAGTATATAATATATAGTTATATATATATAGTAATAGATATAGATACTAGTATAAGTATATATATATAGTAGTATAGTAGATAGTAGTAGTATATTATAGTATATTATATTATAGTATATATGATATTATATAGTATAGTATAATATAGTATAATATATAGTATAGTATTATATAGTATAGTAGTATAGATATATATAGATACTATAGTATATGATATAGTACATATAAGTATGATAGTATATGTACGTAGAAAATCATCCGGATATATGATGAGTACGTAATTATATATAAGTATATATATATATACGTAGTAATATTAATAATTAGGTATCAGAATCTATATGAGTAGAGTATATTATATATACTATATGTGTATATATAGTGAATAGTTGAGTGTTAGACAGAGTGTCTGTAAAAAAGTCAATTTTTATGAAAAGATCATCGATTTGTGTGTTATTACCGTAGCTGAGCAGCTGTTGTCAAATTTTAATTTCGGCAGCACTGAAAACAGCAGAAGCCTATGGACGAATAGCCATGGCTTAAACCGCTACTAATATCGTAGGATAGCGCTATACACACGGAATTTTAGTTTGATAGAAGTGAAGAAGAAAAACTTGTTGGCAATTCAAAGAGCTTCAGGCAGCATAATTCACGTAAGTTATTTTATTTAAATCGGAAGATATTGTAAACGCTGATCGCTGAAACTTAGTTCAATTATTGATTATTGATTATTATTATTATTATTGATTATTATTTATTATTGATTTATATTAGTTGAATTATTATTATGCATTATTATTATTATGATGATATATATATAATTATATATACGTTTTATATATATATATAATATAACTATAGTATAGAGTATGTATATATGATATATAGCTAATATAGATGATATATATAAATAATATATATATATTATAGTTATATATATACTATAGTATATATATGATAGTAAGTAATTATAGTATATTGAGTGATGGGCGAATGGCGCGAGAGCAATTGTTGGCCGGAGGCCGGAGAGCCGGAGGCCGGAGAATTAAAATTTTAATTCCGGCCGGAGGCCGGAGTCCCCGGCCGGAGAATGCAAATTCTTTCGATTTCAGTTAGCTACTTACCTTATATATAGTATATAGTATGAAGAGATGATATATAAGTAATATAGTAAGTATATATATGAAGTATATAGTAGTATAGTAATGTATATAAATATATATAATAATATGTATATAGTATAATTATATATATATATATATGATAGTATATATATATATATAGTGTTTTATATATAATATATATATACTAGTATATAGTAAGATGATATATAGTGAGTATTATATAAGTATTATATAGGTGCAGTGATATAAGTATTAGTATATTATGGTATATATATATATTAGTGATAGTATAGTATAGTAGTATGTAGCACGGTATATAGAGTATTGTGATAAGTATATAGGTGAAGATTGAACTCTAAACAATGTCGCATAGTTATGCAGTGGCATTGCCTTCGCATGCGTTTGCCGGATGCGGTGAGAGTAGTAAGCTACCTAGAGGAATTCACTCCTTGAAGAGGGCTAGAAGCCCGTGAGGCTGAAGCTAGACTATTGTGCGCTATAAAATATACGACAGAAACGGAATTAAAGCCACCGCGAAAGAAAGGTTCAGCAAAATTGATAGGCGACAAAACCTTTAGCAGGGATCAATCTGTGAAGAGAACGATGTAAGAGCCAGTAATTAAGAATTAAACAAAATAATCTGAATCGCTGTGCAAGAGGAGGAGTGGGCCGAGAAAAAGTAAACTATTGATATCTGACAGACACAGCAGGTGATGATCCGATGCCATCATATCATCAGAGGCTTGTACCTTGGTCTATTAAAGAAGATTTGTCTTTCATTCTTCAGTTTCAGCTGTTTGGAAAATACGGACTGTGATAAGCAAAGATTTGGGGAATTGTAAGTGAGTAGAGAAAAGATGACAGAGACACTCATGTTCAAATTGGGGAATGTGATGTGCTGTGGACAATGCTGCCAGTTCTTTTGTTGTTGTAAGATTAATGTGGGATTAAAGGAGATTAGCATAGAGTCGATCGTTTGTTGCGCACGAAGGATGAGGATATTCCGTCAGGAGGGTACTTTTTGTAGAAAGAGATTATTGCCAGACAGTCAATATTAATAGAAGAATGTAAAGAACAAAAGTGAACGATCTGTCAGTCTGCAAGGTAAGTGTCGAAGCAATATCATTACATCAGATATTGTGTGGGACTTGCGCTCAATATAACAATGGAAAGGCTTATATAGTATGGGTCAGGGCATTGGATGATAAAAGAGTTTTCAAAAGGAAGAGTGGGAACATTTACAAATCAGGGAGTTTTTAGTGTGTGTCGTCATGTGCACATAAGAATATGAGTGTCAAGAAGTGTGGATATTACTTAAGAGTCTGTGATTTAATATTATTAAATATAATATTTCATGTTTGTTCCATAATTAAAAAGTAATTATTATCGTATTTCAATATCTATATCTATATATTATTTTATATCTGTATCATGTTATTAATGTATGTAAACATGTTTTTTTATTCATTTTTCCTTTTTATCTATGTCTATATCTGTATGCTTATTATTTCTTCTATATCAATTAATAGATTATTACTATTGAAGTGAAATTGGTAGGTCAATTTAGGTATAGTATCATCGCAATTTTGTCTTACATTATCTAAATTAACGGAAAATTCAAAAATCTAATTTGCCAATACACAAGCTATCCAAGATGTGGAAACAAGATGGAATCATCATATTATATGCTGCAAAGAAATCATAGAGCTCTAAAAGTTGCAATTATTATATATCTTCCACAATTCAAAAAATAATCTAGATATCTTAAATGCCGAAATCTACTGAAGCTAATGGAGAGTACAATTAGATTGCTACAAACCAATTTGACAGAATTAACTAAAGCACGGAGTGATGATGATTAGATATATCTTTGTAATAGCTGCAGTTTAATAATGCATAGCAAAAAGTATTTAGCAAAAACTTGGAAAGGCATAGGCGGTGTATAAACATGAAAGATGACTTTGTTAAAATCTGTTATTTAAGCGTTTTTGGTACCCATTAAAGATGAAGAAACCTTTATTTCTTGCAACAGTTCTAAATCCCCAATACAAATTAGCTCCCTTTGATTTTATTGATCAGAATAAAATAAAATTTATGCTCAAAGAAGAAGTAAAACTTTTAATAAAAGCTAAAAAAATATACATTAAGTTCAGATTCTGATGAACAAATTGATGATCAAAATGATCAGTTCCAATACAGATTCACATGAAGAATCTGAAATGAAACGACAGATATTGGATAAGGAAAACACACTTCAATTTCTGGAAGTGCTTTGATGACAAGCTACAAGAAAAATCGTCAGGAGAAAATGAAGAATATTCAGATACAATCACAACAGTGGAACTGATCAAAGGAAAAAAAAGTTAAAAGCAAACGTAGAAGGAGCCAGTGAAAGACAACAACGCATTAGAAAATACTATTCAAACTACTGTGGATAAGTATTTTGCAGCACGCACTTACATGACGAAAATCGGATGCCGATCTACGTTATGGGTGGAAGAAAGAAAAGCTATTTTATCTGATTGGCATCTTACCTCGAATCTAAGCTAGGAAAATATTCTCTCTGATCCACTTCAAAGTGTATTTAGGCCAAGAGAATGTTTAGAAATGCAGGAAATATTTCTTACAAGTAAAAGGAATCGTCTTGCTCCAACACTAGCTGTTCAGCTCCTGTTTCTTCATCATAATTAAGATCATTTGATTTTAAATATTAGAAAATGGTTACCTTAAAAAGCAATGCATAAGCTATTTAACTTTTCTTTCACTGACTTTGTGCTTAACAATAATATAATTTAATTTTCTCAAAAAATTCTATTGTGTTACGCTATACAGTATCGATACGAGCTCAATACATGCACTCATATAATATATATATATATATATATATATATATCATATATAACCATTATATATATATATATACAGATATACTATATATATATATATATTATTTCTGCTGTGTATTGAAGTGGTAGACTGGTCTGAAAAAGGACAGATTGTAGGTAAGAAAGGAAAACCAACTCACCAAAATCTGCTCTTTAATCAGGGGTCCTTCTATGTGCTTGCAGTGGACAGAAATGCCCAAGGTCACCAAAGCACTCTCTAACTAGACCCTGCCTCTTCAGCTAATAAAAGCTACGCCTCAAAGATGGGTCGTATTTCTCTGCTCACTGAAAAATAAAACACGCAAACACGGTGCAAAACCAAGCACATTCAGGCATAAACAAAGAAAATGAGCATACTCACACAGCGGAGTTACACCCAGCTGTGCGCACCGTGTTTCAATCAAAAGATAGTAAAGGGCAAGACAAGACAGCCAAATTTACAGATATAAATACTATTTTACAGTTATTTAATAAATAGTTAATTTGTACAACTAGTCTTATGCAGTTTAAATTTGGGTTTTTTCTCAGCCTTAACAAAATCGCACAACTCCTATATCCATACTAAAAGCATCTATTATATTGATGCATAGATTGATAACATAGCACCCTAATAATGTAATATGATTTCAAACCAAACAATAAATAATTTAATAACATAATAAATTAATTTAATTAATACTTTAAAATTTAAACAAAATTTTAATTATAATAGTGATAATGATAATTTAAATGGATTGTATGAAACGCAGCTTAAGTTCTAACTATGGTAATATTACAGTAAGGGAAAATACATATTTCTTTATGGTAATGCAAAGAAAAAATTGGCCGTAACTCTTGCTTAAAGGTTCTTAGAAACTTTAATGCAAGACTAGTATTATGAATACCAAACTTTTTGAGTGCTCCTTACAAAAATAGATTCACTCTTAAGATATTTGAATTTCAAAAATCACAGTTCCAAAACAATCTTGTTGTCCACCATTGGGTCTTCTTAAACAAATTCCCTGTTGTGTTCGAAAGCGATCAACAATGAAGAAAAAGCAATAAGCAATAAAGCATTCAGTCTTAGTCTATTTTACGTCAAAAAACCACAATTTGTTACCTTGGATAAAGGAATGTTCACTTTGACTTACTTAGATTTTCTCAATAATTAGATGAGATTGTTCCTCTTGAGTGTGTTTCCTCTTCCATAAAATGTGCTTGGATTCTTAATTTTGTAATTATCACACTTCTCTGTAGTTTGCTTTTCACCTTCGAGGATCTATATCACTTTTTCACTTCCAAATACATTGGTCTATTTTGAGATCCTTAACTGATTAGTTTATCTTTTTCACTTCTTTAATTCCACACTTATAAATGTCACAAGTTCTGTATCTTTCACTTTATTTCTTACTTTAAATGTCACAATTGGATAAATCTCTTTTTAATATATTATAAATCGTTCCAATGAACTATCTATTAATGTCAATTCTAAAACTCTAACAAAAACTTTTTAAATAAATAATCAAGATAATTCTTACACAATACTAACTTTGCAGAAATCTGAAAAGATAAGACATTGTCTAGCACACCTTCTTCAATATATAATATACCGTATATATATATATATATATAATTATATATATATATATAATATATATATTATATATATATATTATATATATGATATATATTATATATATATATATCTATATAATTTATATATATATATATATTAATTAATATAGTATATATATATATATATATTATATATTATATTACCATATATATAATAATAATAATAATAATAATTAATCAATATAATCCATGATCATGATGAAATGTAATAGTTAATTATGTCCAATAGAGCACAAATAAACTTTACTAAGAACTAAAATCTAACTTTATATATCATACTCTTAGTTAACACATTTGTTATTTACTGTAATTTAATTCGCTAAATACACCTTTTAAAAAGACTTGATATATTATTGAAAAAAGAAAATAATTTTAAAAAAAAAGCAAAAAAAAACAGAATTAATGATAGGCTTTGGATTTTTTTCTTTTAAAGAAAAAACGTGTTTTTTTTTTAAAAAAAACGAATACGTCTTTTGTAATCCCACCCTATTATCTAGATATATATATTAATATATTATATATATATATATATTATATATATAGATATTATATATTATTATATATATATATATATATATATAATATATATATATATATATAATAATTATATAGTATATATAGTTTATATAATATATATAGTATACTATATACAATATATATATATATATAGATATATATATATAATATAATATATACATATATAATATACCATACCCATTGAAAAGGCGTTGATTCTTATGGACGGAAGGGTATTAAAAATCATGAAAACAGCCATCTACATCTTGACCCAAGAGACATCAATAGATACACCATGGATACAGATGAACAGCTAACACTAGGAGATGTTGACAGAAATCGGTGAGGGAAAGATTATGTATATAGCTTCAGATAACGCAGACATGATACTGAATTTAAGGTGCAACGGGTGAATGAGAAATATGGACTTCAGACCACAGACTTGCTTGGTCGAGCTGACTTTACGAATTAGAAAAGCAGACAAAGAATAATACTTTAGACAAGAGAAAAGGAATAGAAAGGTTGGCTGTCCTGAAAGAACAGAAGTAAAAAAAGAGCATATGAATAAAATAGGGTAGGACGAATAAAAATCAGACCAGCTACAGTAGAAGAAGAAATTTTACAGAACTTACAGAAAAGATAATGCGGAGCAGCGCAGGGGAGGATTAGCGATCACAGATATTCGTGCAAGGTACAAAGAAGAGAACACAAAGATAGGTTTTGGAACGAGGGTGGATGAGGCGGTGAAAGATAAATCACACATAAAAATGAGAAGATGGGTATAAAAAGGAGAAATCGGTTCAATCTAAGGCAAAACTTAGAGGCAGAAATAGGGCAGAAAATCAGGTGATGAAAAGAAGCAAAGAAAGAGCAGCCAGGAAGATGCCAGAGGAGCTAGCCCAGAAGAACTCAGCAGGTAATAAGAAACGATATTAAGATGGCCAAGAACATATAGAAACAGAAAAGAAAAGACAAAGAATATCCTAAGAATAAAGAGGAGAAAGGAAAACCCTGTGAACTCAGAGGAAATAAATAATACACTGGACGGAATATATTGATAGAGCTGCCTAAAATGAATAGAGAAGGACAGGAGGCAGGAGGATGGAGAGGAATGGGTTGAGTTGCGAGAGAGATGATTGAGGTCGGATGTGGAGGGGGAGAAAATTACTAAGAGAAGAGCTAGTGGAAGCCATAAAGAAAATGAAAATATGATCAAAAGCTACCCGCGAGAAGATGGATATAGCAGTTGAGTTGATCAAAAGGAGGGCGGCAGACGCTGTTAAAAAGAGAAGGTATGAGAGCTTCTAAATGAGTGTGGAAACAAGGAAAGGGTCCGGAGAGCTGTGGGAAAAAACTATATATTATACCAATATATAAACGAAAGGAAGATGTGGGTGAATGTAATAAATTACAGAGGGATCTCTTTGATAGACCATATGGCAAAAAAATATGAAAGCGAGTTTGGAGAAAAAACTGAGAGAAATCATCGAACAAACTGAGAGTAACACGCATGAGATACAGAAGGGCATTGATGCACGACGGACTCTTATGTTCACATTGAGACTAGTATTGCTGAGAGAAGACTTTAGAAGCACAACAGCGAGACTATGTTTAGTGTTTATGGATTTAGGGAAAAAGCTTTTGACACCTCGTACCTAGGATAGGATATTGAGAGGTGTTAGAAAGAAAATTATGGACAGTGGTAAGAGATTGTGTGATCCTGTAGAGTATTCGTACAAAAAAAATCAGTGGCTAAGTTTGCAATGTTAGACATAACAGTGTACGTAAAAAATTGAAAGAAATTGGTTTGAATTGGCGAAGTGTGAAAAGGGAGCGTTTGTCGCCTTATTGTCATAGCTATATTGAAAAGTCATTGAAGATGTGTTAAAGAGGAAGTGGGAAATGGAGGGAGATATCATGGCATATCGCGGATGATTTGGCCTGGTGTGCGAGTGAAAGTTAGAAAGTAATGGACAAAGAATTACGAACGAGAATGTTATCGCAGGGGAAACAACTATGGCAGCACAAGGGGCTACAAAATTAACACTGGAAAAATAGGTGATGATGGTGAGCAAGAGCAGGGAGAAATGTTGGAACGATCATGGTGAAGCTGAGAAAGCCTTGGAAGAAAGTATAAAGAATTCGAAAATATTCTTTTAGAAAATTTATATACAGAGGACGGAAGGTGTGATGCAGAGATCACGCATAGATAAACGGTAGAGAGCGGCAGGGCCTGGTATTCCTTTGATGAAAGAGACAATAAGACTTGCGTATGTAGAGTGTGAAAGGAAAGATTACTTTTAAAGCGATGTAGCACCTATATGCTATACGGAGCAGAAACATGGTGTACTACCACAAGGCATGAAAGTAGGATACAGGCAACGGAGATGAAGATCTTGAGAGCAATAATTGGAAAGACTAAAAAAGATAGAATAAGGAATGAAAGAGTCAGAAGGGAAGTCGGAGTGACACCTGTGGTGTGGTGAAGATGATGGATGTAGCAAGAATCATATGGTGGGGACACTTGGAAAGGATGTAGGTGGACAGGTTGGAGAAGAGATGAGAGTGGACACCAGATGGAAGAAGATCCAGAGGAAGACCAAGGAAGAGATGGAGGGAGTCGTTGTAAGATTCGTTGATGAGATGCGGGTTGCCTGCGATAGAATACAAAGAGAGAGACTGTGGGGAAAGACAAAGCCAAGTGGCAAAAAGCTATGCTGAACGACTGGGACAGGTCAGTGCGGTATTTCTACGAAGACAGGACCTTCCTGGGTAAAGGACCAGAGAATATACGTAATATAAACAATATCCTTCATTTAAAAAATAGTCTTTATATAAATGTTTAGCTGAAAGCAATGTCACTCTTAACCATGAATTCAACAAATCTTTATGTTGTAAAACTTACTTAGGTTATTCTGCAATTTTTTTTTCCTACAATTAAAATCTTTTTCTCGTCCGTTTTGTTCGAGTGTTGTGACCAAGCAATTTTGGGTCTCGACGCAGAGTGATTTCTTGTTAAATGGTTTTACCAGGGTATTGTATCATAGATTTGCATCATTTGTCGATCTAATAAGTAAAGTTGGAAGTTTAAGATCGAACAGCGGTCAAGCATCATTGATGATGGTAATCTTGATAGTTCTTAATGGTCTATAGATCCTGTCAACAAATTCTTTTGAATTTTTGTAGCAATGAAACTCTAATGTATTTATACAAGCACACAGATTTTTACAACATATTGAAATTCAAGTTATCTTGCGTTCAAGCTGTATATCCCAAAACTATACAAGTGTAGATACATAGTATAGGTTATAATCAATATAGAAGTGTTGAATATCTAAAAGCAACGATATAGTAACTGAATGAAATACAAAAAATACATAAAGAAGAAAAATTGAAGCAAATTCCTCAAGGCATCAGGGAAGAGACCACTTCCTAGTCACTATATAATAACTTCATATATTATATAATATATATATATATATTATATATATAATACTAATATCTATTAATATATATATACTAATATATAGTATTAATATATATTAATATATAATATATATATATATACTATATATACTATAATATATATATATATACATATATTTATAATATATATATATATATTATATAATATAATAATACTGTATATATATATATTTAAAACCACGGGAGGCAAATAAAATTTAAAACTTTTGTAAAGGTTTTTGAATCCGTTAAAGGCTTTTTAAGATTTAAATTTACAAAACAAAAAAAGACGCAAACTTTCTTTATAATGATTCATTTTTTTTGGCATATAAATCTAATGTTAAATAAAAAGTAAAATGAAAATGAAAAAAACAATTGGCCATTCTACCTAAACCTTATAAATCATAATTAAGTCTAGGCAATTTATTGTGTTTAATATTTGATAATCTATGTAAAGTCTTGTAGAGTGAATAGTACGCCATGACACTTTTTTTTTTTTAATTAATGAATACTCTAGGTGGAATACGTCCCCCCAATGCATGCAGACTGCCGCGGGCTTCTAGTAAACTGGTGCCTAAATAATTTAAAATTTAATTTACTTATTCTTTTCATACAACAATTGAAAGAAGTAATCTTCTTAGCAGGTTAAAATAATTCTGAGATGGCCATACCAACCATTCTGATACTAATTTTATTATTGCCCTTGGTTTAATAAAAGGATATAATATATTATATATATATATTATATTATATATATATATAATGAATATATATATTATATAAACACTATATCATAATACTACTATATATAATAAATTATAGATTATAATACTTATATATATTATATATAGTTATAGTTAATTATAATTATAATCAGCTATATCTCAGATTTTTATAAAAATCACAGTAATAAAATTCTAAAAAAATTATAATGAATAAAAAAATAAAAATGTTTAGGAAAAAAAATTAAGCTCTTCAAAGTTACCTTGAACTATTTTATTATATAAAAAAAAATTATAGCAATCACAGGATATAATATATATATAATATATATATATATATATATATAGTATATATTATAAATATATATATATATAAGTATATATATACTCTAAAAAAAAAAAATTGAAATAATATTACCGCCTTTAGCAAAAAAATGTTACAGCCCCTCTCAAAAGTTAAAATTTTCCCAATAGCATTTCTTATATAAAAAAACCTAAACAGGCCTCATGCTTAATTTTAGACCTACTTTCAAGTTATTATAAAGATTATAAACCAGCAACACGGATCTTAAATCTGTGATTATACTTCTAACCAAACAAATACATCATACACCGGAGAAATTGTCGTTTTATGAATCACCTATTCGTGCGGTATGTCTGTGTCACCATAAAACCAAGTCGTTTCCCGAGTCACGTGCCTAAGTCGCCACGCACTCAATAGACTCAGTTTCAGAGCAACGAAATGCTGGACGTACAGTTGAAAAAATATATCATACTATATAATAGATATCAATAAATATATATACTATATATATATATAATTAATATAATATACTATATATATTAAATCTGATGTAACCTAACACCCAACACTTATCAATACCAACTTCAGAAGGGGGTAACAGGTGCAGCCTTACACAAATTGATTAGACGTGTAGAGATTTAACCAATAACCTAGCTCGAAACACCATATGCAGAGCATTTCCAAACATAACCTTAGCATAGATAAACAGAGCCGAATGAAACCTAGACCGACTAATATCGTTTCAGATTGCAGGACAAGGTAACCTGAAGGGTACAAACAGTTACAATAATATATTATATTATAATATTATATATAATAATTATTATATACTATATATATAATATATTATAATAATATATATATTATTATATATATACTATAATATATTATATAAATTATATATCAATATTATTATGAGATCATACATCAGTTTTCAAAAATTTAATTCTAAGTTTTTAAAGTAAATCAGAGACATTAAATTTCATACTTGATATCAACATATGAAATATTACGTTACAACGACTAAAAGAATTTTAGATACAATAAATCATTTAATTAAAGTTAAAAAACTTTTGGATAATGAACCAAATTTTTATAAATATATATATAATGAATGATAATATACTTATATACTATATATTAATATATATATAAATATATCTATATATAATATTAATATATCGTATATAATAATATATATATATAATTACAGCCGCAATCAAAGGCCTATATAAATTTACTCCATGTGAACACGGCCTACAAAGCGACTCTCTAATTATGTATACAGACAAATAACGATCAAGAGGATAACTTGAAAAATATATGAAAACATCGCTATCCAATGCCATCTCGATCAACCTGTATGACAATGGACTCAAACAAAGAATCCGCAGAGCACATAAAGCTAGATGATTGAAAGATGAAGAAAAGTCTATGGAGTTTATAACAACTTATGAAAAGGCTTCATAACATTCACTGAAACAAAGGACATAACCCAGAATTGTTGTATATTTTTTTATCATGTATTAATTTTTTTGTCTATTCTTTAACGAACTTGGGCTTTGACTTCTTGCATATAATATATATATTATAATTATATATACATGAATTATTAATAGTCATATAAGTAATACTTATTACCAGATATAGTATATTATAGATATATATAATATACATAATATATATATACTATAGATATATTAGAGAGAAATATTATGAAGATATAATATATATAAACCTAAATATGAGGGTATGGGTGAAAAAAACGTGTTTTGCTGAATGTGGGGTGTGGGCAAAAAAAAGACGGCGGGGGGGTGAAAACAAAGGGTTGGGTGAGGGTGGGTGAGTAAAATGTACCGCGGAGGTAGATGAAAAAGGGTGTGTGGTAAGAGGACCATACCCTGGGCTTAGGCCTAAATATGGGACGAGTAAGACAGATGTGATGAACAGGGATAACTAGATATAGATGAGAATAGATAGGATAGAAGAATTATACTGTATATAATACTAAGAGAGAGAATAGACAGGAGAGATAATTGATGAGGATACAAGTAGAGAGAAGAGATAATATTAGATGAATGGATGTCAACAAAAAGCAGTGGAATAAAGGGTGGGGGCCCCCACCAAGAATCGCAAAGCACGGCGGACCAATAAGGTAATACAGAGAGATGCACAGCATTTCGAAAAGTGGAACCGGCGGAAAATGAGAATGGTGTAGGAGATGTGTTGAGGTAGAGCTGGTAGGAGAGAAGGAGGTGTGTGGAAGTAAACTCGTGAACACAAGGAACTGCCAGAAGGAGACTGAGAGGGGAGGAGGAGAGAAAGGTTTTCGAGGGAGGAAAAAGAAGGTTAGGTATATCAGGGAATAGTAAGAGCAGGGTGAGTAGTGTGGGGGAGGGAAATGCAGGGAGGGTGTGAGAAATGGGATGATCGAGCAGAGGTGCGAGGGAAAGTAAGTAGGGTACGAGGGAAGAAGGTTGATCGGAAGAAGAGGGCAAAATGAAGAGGTGAGAAGGAGGGAACAATACCGGTGACAGAAGGAGAAGAGAGCGTGAAGATCGAAGATAAAGACAATCAGTGGAAGATGGAACAAGCTGAAACTAAATGAAATTGTGGAAGAATGTGAGCAGATGCAAAAGAAGGTAGGGGCTGGGAGAAAGGTTAGAAAGGAGAATGCTAACAGAGAAGGGCGAAGGACAGACCGGTGTCATGCAACGGGGAAAAGGAGAAAAAAAAAGGACGGTGGGGTGAACGCAAAAGTAACAGATACGAGACCTGGCAAAAAGAGTTTTATTTTTTCTCAGGAATTTGGCAAGAAGATGGGTGGAAGGTAACAGAAGGAAGAAAAAAAAGAGAAAGGAAAAGATGTAGGGAGAAAGAGAATGCGAGAAAGGATACAAGGAAAACAGGGGTGGAAGGAAGAGAAAGAAGGAAAGACAAGGGAATTAGAAGAGCTGTGTTGGAAGAAGCGCGAAAGGTGAAACTACAGGAGAGAAGGAAACCCGCGCAAAGAATTGAATAGGGGCGATGGGTAACGGATTAAAGGTAGGGAGAGGCGAGTGGTGGGAAGCAACACTGTTCCAAAATAAGGAACAACAAGAAAACGCGAGAAAGGCAACGAACAGGGTAGAGAGGGCGGGGTGTGCGGGGGGGGAGGGGGCCAAGAAGACAAAGAAAGAAAGGAGGTGAAAAAGAAAAGTAGAGAAACAAAAACATAAAAACGACAAACGCGCAACCAACGGAAAGAGAAAAAAACAAAGGGGAAAAGAAGATAGAAGAAGGAAGGGGAATAAAAAGCGGAAAAAGGTAACGACGAGGTGGGATAGAAAGCCAAAGCGAGGACAGAGAAACGCGAAAGAGCGAAAAATACGCGAAGGCAAGCAGGGAAAAAAAACAAAAGGAATACAAGGGAGACGTCTAGAGCGAAGCGGAAATGTGGAAGGAAATACGGCACGAAGTAAATGAGAACAGCGGACGACAAAACGCCATCAAGAAAACGGATGCAGCGACAGGGAAACTAGGAGGGGAGCTGTGATGGGGTTAAGGTAAAGACGTGGGGAGGAAGGAGTCATAGGTACAAGGAAGAAGGAGACTAACAAAGCCCAAAGGACCCTTATATAATAAAAGGAAGGAAGATGAAAAGGAACAGTGTAAGAAAAGTTATGAGGGGAATTAGGGGAGGGAGGGGATTAGGGAATAATGTGGGAGGGGGTGAAGATCGACTGGAGTGGCGGAAGAAACGATGTGTGGGAAAAAACAAAGCGCGTTGTAGGAAGTAGTGAGAGGATGGTGAGTAAGCAAGCGGACGAGGGAAGCAAGGAGTAGAAAAAGGAGGGAGAATAGATGAAGAAATGAGTAGTGGAAAGGGTTATGGAGGGCAACAGGGAGGAGAGAGTGTAAGAGAAAGAAGCGCTCGAATGGACAAGGGTGATGGAATAAAGAGGGGGGAGGCGTGCGGAAGAAGTGCAAAGAAGGAGGACGGAGGAGCAAAAAGAAAGAGAAAGAAAAAGGACAAGAAACAAGCCCACGAGGCGGTAAAGGAGAATAAAGGAGAGAGGGAAAAGAAAGGTGGAAAAGGAGTAAGAAGGTGGGTAATGCAGAGTCGGAAAGCGACAAAGAAATAGGCAGGGGAGGGTAAAGGCGAGGGGGTATGAGAGCAATTGATATATGCCCGCGGGGAGGAGCGAAAATGGAGCGTGAGAGCGGAGGACAAAGGAAGGGAGGGTAGAATGGACGCCGCAGAATGGGCGCGATCGGGACTGGGGCCCTACCATAAGCTAAAGTGAGAAAGTCGAAGTGAGTTGGCAGAGGGGGGACAATATAAAAGAGTGGAAGAGATAGATGTGGTAAGAAGACGTCAGGACAAGGCGATCGAAGGGAAAAGAGGGGGTGATAGTAAACGGAGGAGAAGAAAAGTAAAGGAGGGTTGAGTGTGAGAGAGACAGGCCGCGTGGAGAGGTATGGGAAGGGGGAGCATACATCGAGAAAAGTGGCTGTGAGGTGTAAAAGAATGTATAGGGAAAGATGGCGAAGGCCAAGGCAAGGGCTGGAGATGCAAGAAAAGCGGGGGGTGAATGGAGAGGGACGAAGGCTTATAGAGTGCGAGGGAGGACAGAGGGTAAGGGACCGAGGTGAGAGGTATTAGAAGACGGATGGACTAGGGCGGAAAGTTAGGAAGAACATGAAGAAAGGCGAAGATTTATCTCCGAATTCGTAAACAAGCATTTGTAAACATGCTGAGGAAAGGAAAAAGCAGAAAGATAATGAGAAGTGAGCACAACAAAGAACCGATGAGAGAAGCTAAAGAACACAGGGGGAAAGAAAGAGTGGGGAATACAAAGCGAGGAAGTTAATGAAAGAGAGGTGTGGAAGAGGGGTGGAAGGCAAGGGAAAAGGTAAGGAGGACGCGAGAGAAAAATGCGGAGGGTGAGCGAGCAAAGAAAAAAGAGGGGGCAAGGTGGTAAGGAAACCGACCGGCGGGAGATGAAGCGAAAAAAAGTTGAGCCAAAGAGAAAAAATCGCACAGAGGAAAGAACAAACGCAAAGCCGTAATAGACAGAAATGGGTGGAGAGTGCAGAGGCGAGAGAAAAAAAGGGTCTGAAAAGAAGAGAAGAAGAGGAAGCGGGGTGGGGACGAGGGGGGGACAGGGCGGGCAACTCACCACCGGCAAGGAGAAACGTAGCAATGAGACTAAGACTAGGTAAACGGAGAGGGAGAGGGGCGCGCACAAGTCCCGTACATAGCTATGAGGGGAGAGGCGGATGGCGACGATCACGGTACTAAGTAAGACAGGACAGAAGGGTGGAAGGAAGACGGGGGGGGCAAGCTTAAGGCGCTGTGGAAGAGAAGAGAAACGAGAGAATGAACGTGATGAACTGAGAAAGAGAAAGTTATATATAAGAAGAATAATAAGAGAAGAAATGTAATACATATAGAGAATAGATAGACATTTTGGTGAATTTGACGCTCTGGAGCTAAATATAGAATATAGATATATATTAAGTATAGTAGAGAAATAGAAATATGACGAAAATAATTATAAGAATGTATAATAATGAGCCGCATCAGAAGAGAGAGAATAGAAAGAAGAGAAGAAGGATAAGAAACAAGAGAGGAGAAAGGAAGAAGAAGAGAGAGTGAAGAAAAGAGATAAGAGCAAATGGAAAGGAAGTGCGTGGAAGAGCCCACGAGCACAAAGAAACAGGTGGACGAAGGACGTTGTAAAATCTACTTGACAGAGTGGATGTACCGACGGTGTAATCATAGAGATCGAGTGACGAGAGTAGGGAAGGCCTAAAGACACGTTTGCGGAAAATAGACGACGAGAGAGTAGAAAAAAAAATAGAAGAAGTGGAAAAAAAACAAAAAAAAACAAAAAATGAGTGGGCTGAATGGTGGGTGGGGAAAAAAAGAGTGTGGCGGTGGTGGGTTAAAAAAGACGAAACGGGGGTGGTGGAAGCCCAACCCTAGATATAGAGATATGAAGAGAAAACATAAAATATAGAAAGAGAAAAAGATAGAGAATTATTGGAAATTCTCTAAAACCCTATTTTTATGTTTTTCTAAAGATGAGAGTGTAAAAGAGTGGCGTGTAGGGACAGGGCAGGCAGCACAAAAGAAAACGAAGAGAGTCCATGCGAGATGGAGAGGGAGGCACAAGTGAACCCAAGACATGGAGATGGTAAAGTCAAAAGCGAGAGGCGGGAAAGCGAGCAGGGAGAGTTAGAGCGGATGAAAATGAGCAAAAACCAACAGAGCAATGGCATGGACAGCAACGAGACGAAGGGCGGGAGGCGACTTGAGGTGGCAAACAGGGAAGGCGTTGTATTGCCGTGATGGAGTGATGGTGTAGTGCGATAGAGTAGGACAAAATGGAACTTTGCGGTGATGGCTGAGTGGATGGGTAGGTGGGCAGCACAATAGGGCCATGGATAATGTGGTTGGATAAACGACAGTACCGGCTCAGATGGAATAAAGGGGCAACACGTGAGGGTAAAAACAGGGACAGATGTGTGGCAAACTCGGGGTCAGCTACGGGATCGAAGGGAGGGGTCAGAGGAAAGGTAGACAAGAGAAGGTGACGGATGTGTGGGCAGAGATGCCAAAAAACGAAAGAGGTGCGAGGGTGTTGGAGGTAGATGTGGGAGAATAGGTGTACAAACAATGAACAGGAGCAAACGGTGAAAAAATCAATGTACGTGGATTGGAGTCCATAAAGAAGGAGGAAGGGCGGGTGAACTGTGCCGAGATGAACGATAGAAGATAATAAAGTACGATTATAAAGATAGATGAAAGATAGAGTAGAAGAGATGAATGATAGAGAAGATGAGAGAAAAGAATGAAAACGGGCGGGCAGCGACAAAACAGGCTGGCCAGTTAAAAGAGAGCAGTAGGGAGACAGGCACAGGGGAGCAGGAAGTGAGAAGGACTTATGGACTGGGAACAGGAGAGTCAACGAGCCCACCGAAAATGGAGTAATGAACCCTGAGGGGGCTTCAGCCGGATGAGGCAGATCGAAAGGGGGACAGGGCATTACCCGGGGGGGAGGTCGTGGGGAGGAACCCCCGCGACGCCCAAAGACCAAAAAGGACGGGGGTGTACCGAGGAAAGAGACCATCCCTCGGGAAGGAATGGATCCCCGTCGGGGTAGGCCACCTAGAGCGAACCCGACTCCTGACATCGACGGACTATCGTGACGTATAGAAATATCACCCCAAAAAACAATAAACCCCAAAAAGGAACTGAAATGTACACAACTATGCGCACACTCAACATAAAAACAATCTTCTATATGAACATATAATAAATAAAATAAATATAGATGATAAGAAAAATATAATAAAAAATAAAAATAATAGAAAAATAAATAACTAAAATGTTTAAATATCTATCTACCCCCACAATTCCAATCGAAGAACCCAAAGATCGATACGATAACGAACCCAAGCAAAGAATCAAAAAAAACATACACGATCCAACAAGTCAGGAACAAATCGTAACCTAAAAAAGAAAAGAAAAAATTAACACTAACATATGACAAGGTGAAAGATAAAATAAATAATGAATAATATAGTAAAACAATATATAATATATATAAACTAAAAAATAATATAAGATATAATATAATAGAAAAAAAGAATGAAAAGATATAAAAAATATAAAAACGATACCATAACAAAATGTAGATAAACTAAAAACAAATATAACACCTTAAACAAGGGAACATACAAAAAATAAATAAAATAAATAGATAATAGAATACAGAAAAGACTGATAATAATATATAGAAATAAATAATATAAAAAAAATATATAAAGAAAATATAGTAAAAGTATTAATATAATACAAAAGAATCATATATATAATCAACATGTCAAAATAATCTGGGCAACAAATACAACCTGACTCAACACGCAGATAGAAACAACTGCAAATCCACACAGAGGCAGCAAAAGGAACAGGCAACAAAAAAGAAAAACAACAAGGCTGGCATTGCATAAAATCATAAAGAATAGAGTAAAAATAATATGTAATATACTAATAATAATATATAATAAAATATATAATATAGTATATAAAAGAAATAGATAATACAAGTTAAATAATCAGATACATAAAAATCTAAAATATAATGATCAATAATGAAATATAATTTAAAAAAAGAAAAATGAAAATAATAATTAAAATTAATAAAAAAAATAAAAACAAGAAAAAGAATAAAGAATTACATATATTTTTTTTAAAATACAATATATATATATATAATAGAAAGAATTATATTATTACTGAATAAATTTGTGATATAGAAGATAATTGAGTTCGAGTAGGAATTATTATATAGTTTTTATAATGCTGCCGTAACGTTGCTCTCACTTATAGATATTTATGTAAATGCTGTGGTAAAATGCAATGAGTAATAAAGGAAAGAAGTTCCAAAAAATATTCAGAGTAATAAATCATCTACTGAGTATAAGCTATTTAAAGACAAAATAAATATAAATAGTAATAACTCAAGATGATCACTAAGTGGTAATAAAACCAAAATAATCATATAAGTCGGCAAGTAAATAACTTGAGAGTAGAGGACTCATGACTATAATACTATAGTAATCAAAAAAAAGTAACATCATGATCACCGCGGAGCCTGAGATTATTAATACAATACTCAAAAAAAATTTATACATAATCATAAATAAAAATATAAATCAAACTAACTACAAAATACCATATATAGATATATTATAAATAATATACCCCAATAAAAAATATATGAATTATTAATAAAGATAGTAACACAACAATATACAACCGTAGTAAAAAACCTAAAGGTAATGGTAGTACCCAATACAATAAAAAATAAAATAATAATAAGTCGAATTGAATCAACGTTAAGAGTCCAAGCAGGATTATCCACCAATATTCATGGTTCTAATATGTCTAACACAACATCATCTAGGCATGCATTCATGTGATGGAGCTCAGTCAAATAATAACAATATATATAATAAATATTAAAATAATCATAGATACTAATAAAATATATTATATAAAATGTAATATATGATATATATTAATATAATAAATATATATTAATAAATAAATATAAAATAATATATAATATAGATATATATAGTATATATATATTTATATATTATAATAATATAATATATATATGAGAATATATATTATAATTAATTAAGGATAAATAATATATCATACTTAAGTACTTAGTACCTATAAAGAAACATATCCTGTATATAATATAATATATAATAAGTCTTCGAGAATTATTATATAGTAATAATTATATAATATATATAATATATATATATATATATATATAATATATACAATATATAATACATAGTATATAATATATATATATATATCATATATATATATATCATAGTATATATATATAGATATATATACTATATATTATATAATATATATATATATAATATACTATATATATATATATATAAGTAATATATATTATATATAGTATATATATTATATATATATCAATCTGGTAAGGAAGTGAAAGGCCACAGGAGTACTTGAACTCCTCCATGGACATAAATGGGGAAGGTCGAGGCGTCAAAATTAATTGACAGGTGAAAGTGTAATGTTAAATCATAGAGAAGTATGGGACAATTGATGGGACGGTTACTGTCCCACGAGCTTTGCACAGTGGACGTATTATGTAAGACTGAGCATATGCGTTAAGTCTGGGGTCAAAAAATTGGACTGAGAATGGATGAGATGTGAGTGAAAGTCTTCTCTCTCTTCTCTCGTTCTCTCTTCTTCTCTCTCTCCTCTCTCTCTGGCTCTCTCTCTCTCTCTCTCATCTCATCTCTCTCTCTCGTCTCTCTCTCTCATCTCTCCTCTCTCTCTCTATCTCTCTCTCTTCTCTCTTCTTCTCTCTCTCTCTCATCTCCTCTCTCTCTCTCCTCTCTCTCTCTCTTCTCTCTCTCTCTCAATCTCTCTCCTCTCTCTCTACTCCATTGATGCTGTTCATATTAATTTAAATGGATTACACTAATGCTAATTTTAAGTGTACAAGATGTTGCTTATTGTGCCAAAGGTTAAATAATAATAATAATTAAATAAAATAATAATAATACATAATAATTAATAATAATAATAATAATAATAATAATGTAATAATGTAATAATAATAATAATAATTAATAATAATAATAATAATAATAATAATAATAATTAATATAATAATAGGATTTAATAATGTGGAGCCAACCCCCGTCTACTATCAAACATATACTATATATCACACAAGAGAATGCAAGAGAAGTCAATTATACTTTGATGTCTTTTTAACAAAAAATAGAGCATCAACTTCGACAGTTCAACAGGTTATATTTTCAAACAGAAATCTCGATCTCTACTAGGAATGGAACAGCCTTAACAATGTGGCAAGAAATGGAAAAGTTTCAAAATTCCTGGGAAACCAGGAAAAGTAATTAAAAAGATTAATTGCCTCTACAAAAAATACTAACGAAACGTAGGTATATAGGGGTTCAAATTTTTCCATATTCTTTTCATTATATATATTTTCTTAGAGCATAGGCACAAGTCTAAAACAGTGGCTAAGGTTTATTTTTGATGTACAATATGAGTTTAGTTAATAGTTATATGTAAGGAGGATGTTTAGTTTATAACTTTTCTTAAACTTTTGAATTAGATTAAAATTGAAGGCTTGTAAGTTATTTTAAGATATCACCTCAAGCTGTATATAAGTCTCGCTGTGCGTTTACCTTTTAATATAATGCTTATTGTTTATGTATATAAAATAACTTACTGTAAACTTTGACATTGCATTACATTTAAATCTGCCAATTGTTTGTTTTCGATGTCTATTGTTTAATCTTAGTTATTATATGTTGCTGCATGTGGTTGGTTATATAGTTACTTCTTTCGTTGATGTTTGACGTAGTCAGTTGAACACCGAAATTTTTTGAATTGATTATAATTAAATTAACTACGCGTTTTTAAAAAATACATTTCTTATGTTGTTGTTGACACACAATAAGTATAGAAATTGGTAGGGATAATAATTTAGATTTAGACGTAGTTAGAAAGAAATAATCTATTTTTTCCGATAATCGTCTTTTTTTAAAAAAATATATTTCGTCCCCATGTAAGAGAATTAAAAAACTACCGAGATGGCATGATTAAATAATTTTAAATCTTCACTAAACCTTTTTTTTTTGTTTAAAATATCGGTTAAGGATCCATTTAAGTTTAGGTTAGAATAAGTTTTGTTAAGTATACACAGTTAATCTGTGTATATACTTAACAAAACTTAATCATAACCTTACCTGATTTTCAAAGGGTAAAAAGAAATAAATATATGAAAGTAAATTGATAATAAACGTTGCTTATAATAATAATAATACTGATTATAATATATATAATATATATAATATATACTGTATATATATACTATATATATAATATATATATATATATATATTATATATATATATATATATATAATTAATACTATATAATATATATATATATATACTATATCATATTGTATATAGCCACTACTCCTTTAAAAGGAAGTCTACCACAAAAGACCTTGATATCGAAAATCGCCTCGAACGCTACGCTTGAATACCCTGCAATGATAATCTCTCTCATTGTG
>JABUQX010038383.1:0-22039 GCA_015478945.1 Trachelipus rathkii
CTCATCCTGTCTATGAATTTGCTTCTCCCACTCTTCCATTTCTCACTCTATCTCTTCTGGTTTTCCCCACTTTGGAACCTTCCATTTTTGTAGTTTTCAAGGTTCAGCTTCACAGAACAGAATAGGCATTATTACATTGTATATTATTCTCCTGACCACCAAATCCATTTACTGGTCTTCATGATTGGATAAAAAGCTCCCACTACGTGCCTTGATGTGCTATCCTATCAGACTTTAATATTTCCTTCTTCCTGAGTAATAATTCCTCCAAGATGCTTAATCCATTAAACGTTTTCGCTTTCCTTTTCACCACCACACTCGAGTCATTCCTACTATTCATAATCAAAATATTTGTGCTATTTACATTTATCCTCGATACTCCCTTCCCTAACTTACGGATATGCAAATTACTACCTGCTTTAGCCTCTACATATTCTCGATCCAGGTTACCATAGCAGCAGCATATTAGATTCTTGGTTGAAATGAGTTAGTATAGTCGATTCACTGGCTGTACCAGTTCCTCTCCTATCTTTATTAACATAACTAGATATGCTACAAACAAGATTGCATAACTTACGTTCTTGCATCAAACAATTTCTTTATTTTCATTGTAAATTCTTCATTACATTTGCAAATCTCATTTATGCTTCATAGAGGTTCTCTTAATTTCGAGTCCAATCTGCAACTCCTACTTGGGTTATCCCATAATCTAACTCTTGGCAGTGAATTAAAGTGCTAAGCGCCTTCATCCTTTTAGATTCCAACATCCTCTCTATAGCTTTTCTTAAATCAACCGTAAGGTATGTCGTACTCCTGTTTCCTATGTATCCATGCTCCAGCTTACTACTATCAATCTTTCTTCGAAGTTCTTTCATATACCTTTGTGAGATAATCTATTTAAGATATTCATACCTCGGTAAATTCTACAAAAACCTGTTCCTACTTTTCCTTTATATATTGGGAGTATAAGTCATACTCTATCTTTCTGGAGCTTGAGAAATTTGCATGTACTCCTTCCTTGATCAATCCACCTTGGGGGTGTTTCCATTATTCCTTTTCCTTAATAATGCCTCTTCACATTCTTCTCGTTTAAATCCCCTTTCCGCCCCTCTCCCTCTACCCTTTATTGCCTTTCCTTGTACTCTTTCATAATCCTCCACATCTACATTCAGGTCTTTATTTTCTTAAATAACTTGCTCTCCTTGTGTTTGTATCTTCTGGCCTTAAATATTTTCTCTTCATCATCTTTAATGTTTTTATTTATTATTATTTTTAAAAGCTCGTACCACGTGGCCCTCCCTATTAAAGGAGGAGAGCTTTCTAGAATTCTCGGAAATGTTTCCTAGATTGCCATGAGAAATCGAACTCATGACCTTCACCACACGAACCTTTATACGTTTTGTTAAATTGCTTATTTTTTTTCTCATTTCTTGTCAGATTTGTTAAATCGAGCGTCACTCTTTCCGCTGTGCTTTTCACTACTTCCCTTTTCACTACCCTCTTCCAAGTTTGAATATATTCCTCTCTTGCATTCTTCTTTTCAACCATTATCTCATTTTGGTTATTTTTCTCTTAACGTTTTTAACACTATTTCATCCCACCAGATTGTGCTTTTCATCCACCTACTTTTTTTACCAGCCTGACGCCTTTACTCTCTTTCAAGTTCTGTGTACCTACAAGTATTTCCCCGTCTTTAACTTCCGTAGATTTATATATAAGCTTTTTCTTCCTTATCCCTTCAAAGTTTTTTTTTTTTCACTCCCAATTCCGTCACCTCCCATATATGATGGTCCAAATCTAATGTAACTCCCGATGATACTATTTTGCAATAATATAGCAGTCTATAATGCATTTCAGGTCGAACTTTTCCGATTCTGGTATCTATGGAAATCTCGGAGCTGAAAGTATTACATAATTTTTAGATCCTACTTCATGTACCCCAATCCTATTATACAAATATGTATTAAAAATTTATTTATTTTTCAAATACTTATTTTTTAAAATAAAAATTAGCTAGATATCTAAGCATCAGAAAAAGAATTAGGAATGGAGGTCTCAATTTCGATTCATCGTCCTACCACTAGAAAAATGATAGCAAACAACTCTAAATGTAGGAGAAGGTTGAACTAATAGGATCGAATTTGTTTGTAGTTTAAAAGCAAAGAGGGTTATCTAATACTAGAGTAAACGGAAGATGAAAATAATTTAGTTTTATTGTATGTACGTTGTATACATCTGGAGGAGTCGACCTATAGGGAGCTATTGTGCGAGCACAATAATTGTTACAAGTTTTCATAGGTTGGTTGCAGAAATCTACCAGTAAAAGAAACTCGCCAAAAGATCGGAAAGTAAAGTAAAGGGGTAGGTTTGTATGACAGGTAAGGCTTTGGGATGAGAAACTTGAAACTAAGATAATTAGAATACCAAATGTTTAAGGAATGGTTTAGTAATTTTAGAGGTGAAGTGATGGGTTTTAATGAGATGACAAAGGACAGAAATAATCGGATGTTGAGATGGAGAGAGTAATTAGTGTTAAATTAAAATAAAGATCAAAGTCAATTTATACACCACGCGAACTTTTGTACGTTTTTGCTAAATTGCTTTTTTTTTTTTCAGTCACATCTGTTAAATCGTGCGTCACTCTTACTGCATTGTTCTTCACTACTCTACTTTTCACAACCACGAAAACCGTTTTTGTATATTAATAATAGAAACGACAGTTGGTTTTAATTGGAAATGTAAAATGAACAGCAACAGAAGCAAGAAGGTTAGCAAACATTCTTTGAAGAGAAAACTGGAAATGGAAGGAAAGAAATTCATGGGTATGAATATTATTAGTTCATGTTTATCAGGAAGGTGAAAAGACAAAACGAAAAATTACCAATCTAGTGAATAGAAATAAAAAAAATAAATAACTGGGAAATATAATGGGAAGGTAAAGAAGAGGGAGTAACAGAACATCAGGAGTAGAACAAACAACTTTACCAAAAATACTTGTTAATGTGAAGAGACTGGCAAAGCTTACAGAATGAATACTTGGATTTATATTTGCACATAAATGGACTTGTACCAATGCGTCATTTTTAAAAATGTTTTAAAAGTAGTTTGTATTTTTTAATACATATTATTTATTGATTATTGTGTTTGATATATGATGATGATAAGTAGTGTCTTTAATGTTGTACCGATTGATGTTAATAGTTTTGGTTTAAAAATAGAATTCCTTATTCTCATTCATTGCCACTACACACCTGTCGATCAAAAATCCGACAATAAAATTTGTGGAGGCTAACGGAATGATCTATCCACGGTAAGAAAATCGACACTCGTAGCGGCAATTTGTGAATGTTCAATACAGTTGTTTTCATCCATTCCTGAAAATGTCGAGTGTGTCATACAGAATATGTAGTCTCAATTTGTCGATTGTTCTTTCAATTAGTCGATTGTTTCGGCAAAAAATGAATGCATAAATTTTTAAACGAGAGTAATCTCGATATAAAAACAAGGGAGACTCACGCCGCATTCTCGTTTCAAATTATGTTTAATTCTTGAGTATGAGCGTCTCCTGAGCGTCTCTTGAGCCCCATTTGAGCGTCCTCTATTGTGATGAAGAATTATTATATATATTTTTTTATTCATTTCAAATACACTTTAAAGAAACGTTTTTTAATTTTTCTTCAAGATTAAATAAATAGATTATAATATGTTCGTGAATATATAACGCACATAAATCTACACGAAATTATTCCCAGTCACACAAAAAAGTAAGCGGACCTTATATGAAAAGACGCACACGCATTCGTGTATATTTAAAATCTAACATCCGATATACTATAATATATTATAGCAATACAATATAATAATGTAATATATTATAAACAATGCATACAAATTTTTTAATCGTATATTAAAATTTACACCTAAAAAAGAAATTAAAATTTGGACTTTTTATTCATGTTTCAGATTTCAGTCAATCGCTTGATTCCAAACAAATATCATTCCTGTTTTCAAACGCCGTTCCTATTTCCAAGCAGTTGACCCCCAGGTGGGGGCAATTACGTAACGTTCTCAAAGGGTGGGGCAGAGATTATCCTGGAGGCGTGAATATCGTCATAGGATTGGCTTATGATAATGATTTTGATACACTGGCGGACGACCTGCCACCACAAGGGTAATAATAATAATAATAATAATAATAATAATAATAAAAATAATAATAATAATAATAATAATAATAATAATAATAATAATAATAATAATAATAATAATAATAATAATAATTGTATAAACTTTCCTTCTAAACTTTTAAATATTTTTTTTTGCTTGGAAGATATTATTTTAAGCATTATTCTGGAGAATAATTAAAAAATATTTAGAGAATTAGAAGTTAAAAGTAAAACTTATATAGATAATAATAATAATGATATATATATAATCAATTCAATATAGTAATACATTATAATAATAAATAGATAATGAATAATAATAATGATCAATTAAGAATAGATAATGGAATAATAATATATAATAATATAATCAATAATAATTAATAATCTAAATGATAAAGTAATATAATAATAGAATAATAATAATAAATTAATCATAAATAAATAATAAAAATAATAATATAATAATAATAAATAAATAATAAAAAATAAATAATAATAAATAAATAATAAATAAATATAATAAATAAATAAATAATAAATAAATAAATAAATATAAAAATAAATGTACATCATTTTAATAATAATAATAAATAAATAAAAATAATAATAAATAATAATAAATAATAATAATAATAATAATAATAATAATAATAATAATAATAATAATCAATATGATTTAGTTTTATAAATTTTATAAATATTTTTTAATAAATAATATAATATATAAATAAATAATAAATAATAATAATAAATAATAATAATAATAATAATAATAATCTCTATGTTATTATGTTAATAGTAATAATGAATAATAAGACATAGATCTCTAAGATATATATAGTATGATAAATAACATGATTCCCTATTCTGTTAATTGCTATAAAACTTTCGCTTAGTAAACTTTTAAATATTTTTTTTTGCTTGGAAGATATTATTTTAAGCATTATTCTGGAGAATAATTAACAAGTAAAATAAAAAAAAAAAAGCATATTTATATTTTTCTCCTAATGCGTTTCGTCCTCTAACTTAATAATTTTTAATTACAGTAAATAAAATTAAGATTAAAAACTGTTTCACAACCATCATAAATTAAGTTTAAGTTTCATATCATTAAATTTTATGTCAATGTCAGGTTTGTGATATTTAATATAGAAACCCTACGCAACTTTTAGTTTTTGAACTTGACATGATGAATAGAGAATTTTTAGTGGGTTTAAATCTGTGTTGATACTATTTGATAAGCTATTGGTCCTGTATCCAATATACGTACACAACACACATACAATCAGATTCAGGGCAATGAAATTAATAAACAACGTTTTGATTAATTAATTATTCATCAGGTGTGTTATTTCTTGTAGAAAGCAGGGTGAGAGTGGTTTTGACTAATAATATAATAGTACTTTAATTTTCTGAACAGTTTATACGATGTTGTTATCAACTATCCGATGGTATCCACCCTTCATTATTATTCTGCTGCACAGTCAGCGTTTGAGGGTCAGCAAAGAGCAAGCTAATCGCATTGTACCTCATTATGTGGCGTACCCACATATAAAGAAAGGAATATTTCGGATCCAAAATTAGATTGAAATTACGTTAAAAATTATCAGATCTAAACTGGCTTTACTTCAATTACTTTTGTAGTGTTAAAATTCCAAACTTACTTTAGTTCTTCCTATTGGATATAATGTTTCTCACTGCAGAGACCTCGAATGAGATTTAATTTGGGGGGGCTTTTCTTTCGCTTTCATATGCAACCTAATTTATACATTTTGGATGTCTGAAGTAAGAATATTTAAAATCTTAACTACAACAACCACTATTATTATTATTATTATTATTATTATTATTATTATTATTATTATTATTATTATTTTATTATTAATTATTATCTTATTTAATATATTATTATTATTATTATTATTATTATTATTATTATTATTATATTTAGTGAATTTAATGAACTTAACAGACTAAATGAAATATTTGAGAAGGTGGGGATATTAATTATAAAATATAAATGTTACAAAATAAATTTTAAAGGAATATATAATATATACTATATTTAAATAATATTAAATATATATTTAATATATATATATATAATATTATAATATATATATATTATATATTTATATAAATATTATATATATTATATTTAATATATATATTATATATATATTATATATATATTAATAGTATATATAATATATAATTGATTAATATATAAATTTTTTTTGTCGACAGGTGTCCAGTGACTAGGAAAGAATTTTACCACCTCATTTTGTACGCAAGTTTGTTCAAGATCTTGGGTAGCGCGGAAGGGGTTACTTGCACCCTCATGAAAACCCTCGATGTTCATATTAGCATTTATTTTCCCCACAAGTTCTTATTTACCACCTACATCCAATTGTATGGTAGGTGCAATATATAATATATTATTTAAATATAATATTATATATATATATATATAATATATATTAATATAAATTAATATAAATATATATTTGTATTAATATTATATATATATATATACTGTATGATGATGTATGTTAAACTCTTGAAGAAATATGGGAAGAGACCACCACGGCCCACAAAGAAGCGGCCATGATAGGTTGGAATCGAACTCTGTGAGTGAGTCTTATAAAAATCGCGAAATTTATTTTAGAAGTATCTATGCAGATTATTTAGATATCGTATAAAACATTTGTTACATTTATTATCATTAATATATGTCAAGGCAGAAATTATCAAATTGCATTTTTCGCTTAATTGGAAAATAGGACAAATAAATAATTACAAAAGGTCTAGTAGAATATCAGTCCTGAAAGTGTTTAAAGGTAAATTTAAGCTAATCTTGGGAGCCAAGGTAAAGATCGTAACGTATAGTGCACACATTGCCGCGGTTGATACAGATGGACACTCGTGCTACCACTTGCAATGAAGTCAAGTTTTCGATTACTTTAATGATAATAGCAGATTCTCACCAGTCGCCCCTCCCCCTAATTTGGGACATATATGTCGGCATGAATCGTTCACTAGATTGTTATACTAGCTGGCTTGTATCCGTTCCGACGGTTTTTAAGAAGTCCCGAATAGCATATAGTTGAAGTTCACTGCAGACAAACCATTGTGCACTTATTGGTGTACATATATTTTATATTAGTTGACACACAGAGTTATCTTCAATAATTATTGAATTAAGATAAGCCACGAACGATATTTCTCATTACACACGGAAAGTGGCCATGCTGTGTTTTTAGCAATGAGTTACTCATGAGTGCTGGTCTTCTGAGACAGTTGTCTTTATGTAGCTAGGGGCAATGTTGGAAGAGAAATCAGATGGAGTGGAAAAGTTTGAGTCATGAAGAGGTGGAGCAATAAATCCTGGTGGTAAGGAATAGTTATTTGGTGGAGGGACTTCGCCATGAATGAGAAGTTAGTTGAGTTCGACCAAGTGAATATTATTATGTGAATTTAGTTTGAAGAGAAACTAGGTTGCTCATTTATAAGAGTGGAAGCGATGTCAGTATCTACCAAGTAAGCAGATTCAGAAATGGGCAGAGAATATGGGGCTATTTTCATGGAGACGGGGCAGGAAGGTGTCACCGGAAAAGGGTCATCTTTTCACGAAGGTGTTAGAGTTGTGTTGTTGGGATCCAATTTAGGTTTCGTTGGGTTAGTATGGAGAGCAATCTCTAATGGGGAAGTTGAGGGAACACTCAGTGATTCCCAGAGGTACTGTGAAGTAGGAAAGTCTAATGCTGGAGACTTTGTCAATGAGCCATCAGGTGGGTAATTTTGGTAGAGTAGACAATATGAGTTAAGATGGGAGACCTCAGGATCCCCTTTTCTGACGTCGAATGCATCAGAACGTTTGGAGCGTTTGCGATGCATGCGTTGAACGGTTTTTCATTCATCTCTCTCAGAAGCGCTGGAACGAGAGTGAATCGTCACATCAAGCTCCATTTGGAAACCGGAATCCATTTCATCTGGTATTGTATAGAACTCTTTGGGGAGTGCTGTGATAAGAAACTCGGAAGAAAAGGTGGGGTGGATTCGGAAAAGCAAGAATAATCCTTCAAGCTATAAGATTGTTGGTTGGTGGGTTGTTCGACAGCTGTGGTTTATTGGGCACAATCTATTGAGGTCTGTTTTTGTCTGGTGGGGAATAGATTTACGGCGATGTCTCTTCTGAGTTGCATTTTATTTACAGCGGGGGTCGATGTGTTCTGCTTTAGGAACTCAGATGTTTTATATCCTAGTAAATAATCCTTGGTTTGGTATCTAATCTTTTGTTTCTGCTCAGGGATACCCGTTTCAGGAGTAGGAGCAATAGTGGGAGACATATTAGGGAACATAGACGCAGGCCTCTTACATGGGTTTGGTGAACTCATCGGGAGGGTAGATGGCAGAAATTTTCGACAGGAAATGTTCTCCAAGCTTTGTGGTGGGTGAGCAAACTTAGTTTCTCTGCTGGTTGGCTGAAAACCAGTCCTCGCTGTAAGGTTGTTGGGCGGGAGATGGGATCTAGGGCAGGTTTTCAACAATTTGAATAGTCGGTAATATAGGTAATGCAGGCGAGCAGGTTACAGTAACTGCATAAATCCCGCTAGAATTAAGGGGTAGAGTTTTACTGGAATGGAATTGTGTCGGTGGGTTGACAAGTGAAGGAGGAGGAGCTTCTGCAATTGTAGCTAGGATTACCTTTGTCTTCTAGGATATTTGTCTTTGAGCTGGTGTATGGCAATTCCATAATTTTTGTATGGTACATAACTCCAAAGGCTCCTGTTCAAACAGGTAAGACAGGCATTTTAAGAAAGAGGTACTGTGGGTCTCTCATAGTTTTTGCAGTGTGGTGTGGTTTCACAAGGAATGTGAAATTCCCCTCCACAGATCGCGCATATGTCACGCGGTATCCTACAGTATTTTAGGGGATGACAAAACCTGTGGCATTTAAAGCGACATCTGGATCGGGGAATAAATGGACGAACACTGTAGTGTGTAAACCCTATTTTCACCTTTGTAGGTGGAAAATGGGTGTTAAAGGTCAGCAGTAAGCGAGGATTTGGGGCGACTGGCGTCCCGATATGGGGAAAATCTGTACACATTAGTAACTGAAAATCTCTCCTGTTGGTTGGAGATTACTTAGAATTACAGCAAACGGGCTGTCATTGTTTCTTGTCTATTTAAGAGAATAAATTTGTAAGCCTTTGGATGGATTCGTAGTAACTTTTAGTCCTTAAGATCTTACGCGTCAATACGGAGGTTTGCATACTTCTCCAGAAACTGCTTTAGGAAAACAAGGTGGAACTTTGATTCAAAGTAGTAGTTTGAACGAGAAGGGAAGGTCTTCAACTCCTAAAGCTTTTCAAGTGTATTCAGCTAAGAATAGTCTCATGGGTTCTGATAAAGATTTCGGATGTTTGGATGTGTCGTGGATTGCAATATAGTAATACATCGGGATTGTACATGTGCCCTCGCTGGCAGTCCCGGGCGGTGGTGGTGTGAGAGGTCTAAAGCGATGGTGGTGAGTGCCGAAACGTGAATGAGAACATTTGACTAGGACGGGGGGGGCCACCTTTTCGAGGTTGCATCAACCGGTATGGGTAACACTGGAAGGTCGAGGGACCGTACCAGTTGGACACAGCGAATCATCTAGGTAGTAGTAGGCAGGGGTATTTCCGATGATAGTGGAGGGAACGTGGCGCTAAGTATTCTGAAGTACAAATCCAACAGAATAGGTCCTTTAATCAATCCAGGATTAATAACGGCTTGAGTTAAACTTTTTTTCTGAGTAACTTAATAATAAACTTCATAGTATATTTAATTCACTTGACAAGCCCCACAGCTCAAATGGATGTTTTTATACCAGAGATTGTGCCCGGAGGACCGATTGCTAAGCTCTGTGGAGACATCTCTACCGAATCAATTTAACGAAGTGATACTGCTCACTAGCCCTTCAGTAAAGATGAACCCTAGTGTCCCCCCATAAGAATTGTGACAAAGCGGCCGCTCTTGGGATTTAAAATGTTAATTTTTCCTTGAAAATTATTGACCTTTTAACGTTCATGTTCATTACCTGAAACTCATTATAAATAGAATAAGAAATTGTGGGTGGAAATTGGAGAAGAGGTAATCAAAGGGTTTGCCAACGAAAAAAACCAATTAATTTATCGGAAAATAGAATGATAATTTTTAATAGCCTTGTTGTGATTTTAAATAATTTTTTTAATAGTTCGTTGGAAATGACGTTAATAACTCTTTATATATTTATTTTCGTTGGCCAAATTCTAAATTTTCTCTTCATTACTGAAATCCATTCAAATCTAATATATAGGAAAGTATTTTTCTATTTCATCTATATTAATATAGTAATGTGGATGCATACTAAGTTTCAATCACATTTTAATTAAAAAGGAAAAAAAAAAATAGTAGCACTCAGAACTATTGAACTTCTGGTATAGGCTAGTTAAAAGTTTACATTAGTTTTTACTAAGCTTTATTTATTTTAAATAATAATTAACTGCATAAACTGAGAAATGTCATTTTTTATTTTAATCTACGTCTACACGAAAGAAAGAAAAGTTTATAGAAAAGCAAATAACTAAACTTCACCATTTTGGCATTAATTTTTTGTTAAAATTAATGCCTAGTGGTGTAGTTATTTATTACTTGCTTTTCTATAACTTTTATTTCCTTAGTTTAGACCATAGGTTCTTAGCCTGAGTGACAGCGCCCCCTGGGTGAGTGGCCTTGATAAAGGGGACAGTAAGCTCTATGGAGCGCTGAGGGGAGCGGTGAGCTAACATAAACAAAGGAAATTATTATCTTCAATAGCAATTCTTATTATTTACATGGCAGTCGGCTGTTTAGTATTTTAACTCTCATAGAGCCAAGCAAAGTATCCAAACTTTGTGCAGGAAAATGAAATTATACATTTATCCCTTTCTTGGCTTTTCCTTCTTCATACTTAATGGAGGAAGAATTAAGTGCCGTGTTGCAAATTCTTACTAAACGGGGGAAATATATTGGGAATTAGTCAAATAGAAACTTGTCACTTGGCTTGACTAACATTGAACAAGGGTTGATCGACGCACCGGATGCGGTGCGTGGAGCGTTCATTCTGGCGTGGTGCGGGACACAATCCCAGTGACCCGGTGCGGTGCGGTGTGATTTTAAAAATAAAGATGTGAATGATGCTGCGAGGCGCGCATTGAAGCGTAGTGCGGTGTGACAAAAATGACTTTTGGTGCGGTGAGATTACTCCGGTGCAGTGCGGTGCGGTGCGGTGCACAAAATTACGGTGCTCCCCAAACCCTACATTGAACCTTATATTGAAAATGTTGCAAGATCTAATCAAGCACAAGGAAATCATTATGTCGCAATGAAGGTAAATTAACAATTTTAGTTATTATTTTTTATCAAGGTAATTTTTAAATCTTTCTGCATATTTTAGTAAAATTATTTTATTATCCATATTTAATAACATATAGTTACACTTCCTGCTTCTCCCAAATGAATGGGGGGGGGACCGTAGTATAAATATAATTAAAATTATATACTTAATCTAATGTTATAATTTTCGGACCATTTTGTGTGTGTGTACATGGTACGAGCGTTTATCTTTTCACGGCAAAATTTCCCGCCAAAAAAATAAAACAGATAAAATATGACTTTGAATAGAAGAAAAGTTTATTTTTATAATCACAAATACTTTTAGTATTTTCTCTTGGTAAGAAATTTTGAAGGAAAATGACTAATATTTTTTTTAAATACTATTTATTATATCTGTTTTACTCTTTGGCGTGAATTTTTTTCCGCGAAAAGGTACACGCGCGCACCATGCAAACACACATAAAATGGTCCGAAAATTATAACATTGGATTGAAGTACTATAATTTTAATTATACTCATCCTATTGGGGGGCGTTGGGCAATACAACTAGTTGAAAGCGTTCTCTACACAAAAAAAAAAAGATTAAGAACCACTGGACTTTATACTGTAGATTAATAAAAAAATGCATTTCATGTTTATACAGTTAAATCACAGTATAGATATATTAACATACAGTAGGTCAGAAAGATAGGCAAATTATCGGGCAAATTGCGTATATGCTCTTCAAAATTTACAACAGCTGTTTTCGAAAGAAATCCACGCCTTCATTTGCCTACTTCGAAATGTAAGAAACGTTGTGATTGGTTCATAACAAACCAAATGGCATTTTCGAACATAACGTAATTAAATAATTTTTATAAAAAAAAATATTAGGTATTTTCCTTCAAATTTTTTTAGCCACGAATAATACTAAAACATGTGAATAACTGCTTATGAAAAATAATAGGAAAAAAACTTTTGCTAAGCGTAGATTGTTATAATATTATATTTTGTTTTCAGTTTTTGGCCCGCACCTTATTTCTTCCGTAGTAGTATCACATTACCCTCACATCACACTACACACACACACACAACACACACACACACTACTTTATCATAAACCAGTGGACACACATATCTTAACACCGGGAGATAATAACCTTATTACACACACTATCATGTTCAATGTATTCATGATTATCGGCACACGAAAATGAGCGAGACACTATCACACATCACACACATCACACACCACAACAACATAATCGTGGCCATACACACAAGCATGTGGCCCGAAAAATTATAACTTGGGGATTGAAGTACATTTAAATAATTTTTTTAAATTATATTATTAATTTTTAACGATAGGTTAAACTATTAAAATAGGGCAGGCTAAGAAGATCAATGTAAAATCATTTAATATAAGGCCTGCCAGGAAGTTTAATAGTTCTGAGTGCTCTAATTTTAGTTATTTCTTTATTATTTATTCAAAGTGGATTTGATATATATTTTAATATATATATAACGATTAAAGTATATATATTTATATATTTTACTAGGTTAATCACATTTTAAAATAAACGGTCAATAGGAATAATATTAATTTTATGTTAATATAATTTAAAGTTATTAAAATAGATAAAGGAAGGTGTTTTCTTTAGTAATCAATGATTTATTCAAAAGGAATTAAAATTATATATTTGGGTTATCTTCAGGACTCAACTGAATAGTTATATATAGTAAAGTAATGAATACTGGATTTACTTATTACAATAGTATTTATATATATATTATATATTTAATATATATATAATTAACTATATATAAATATAATATATAATATATATATATATAATTATATTATTATTAATATTTATTATAACTATATAATATATATTATTTATATATAATATTTAATATATATATATTTTAAATATAAGGTAGTTATAAAGGATTATAAATCATTACAATGATCATGTCACGACATTGTGAGGTATGATTCTACTATTATATCGAATATACCTCGGATATAACTCAATAATAATATCGCATAAGTCATTATATGATCAAGTTTACAGTGTCCATAATTATTATATTATATACATAACTTACACAGATAGGTTCTATAATGGTGTTTTATTTTTTAGGAGTAAAATACGTTTTTGATCCATCTCCAGTTTCCATCCGTACCTTCACCTATGGGGTGAATTTTTAATACTACAGGGTGTGGTTTACTTCAACATACGCCCTATACCGATGAGTACACAAATCTACTTGGTCAGTGTATGGAGATTAATATATTAATTTTTTTTATTCACTCACACAGTAGGTTGCCAGTTTGCTAATTTTTTTGGATGATATAGATATTTTGTATCAATAATATATATATACTTATACCAGTATATCTCAACTGTACCATTTCCTGGGGTTGATGTTTGGTTATGTTAAGCGGATTCAGCTCCAATCAATGGGGTAGTAACCCAAGAATGGGTTTGGTATGACCCCGGGCTCTTTATTATATCTAGATACGTTATTGTGTAGCGGTATTTTTGAGATTTTATGTACATGATAATATTTTAGTTTGCAAAAGTTATAGGTATATAACTCTTTCATTTTTAGTTATCGAAATATCAAAATGGACCTTATTATTTTTTGTTTAATGAAATTAATCTTATTTTTTAACAATTTTATTTGGACAATTATAGCTGTTCAGAGCTCATTAATTCGTTGATTATAATCGGCGTCTTGTTAAATTCATTGCGATCATCGGAGATTTTTACTAATCGATTACGTTTATCTTGTCGGAGTATATTTTAAAAAGAATCTTGAGAGATAATGCATCGGTTGTCAAGCCATAGTGCGCAATATAGGACCAGTAGTCGCCATGTCAAACGTTTAAGTAAAATGAAGTTGGGCGACAACAGATTATGATAATGACTAGTCGATTCGAGAGAGTTTGAGGTGTAGTCCAAGTGGCGAGCAGCCCAAGACGAGATCGTTCCCGAAATGCCAAGAGGCTTTATCGAACTTAGACATATGATCCATGTTAAAATTAGACCACAGAGAGCTCTCGAATACCTGAACAATTAACCTGCACACAAAGACAGGTTCGAAGAGGCTTTGTAGAAAAAATCAGCTAGCATAAGAATCCAATTTAGTCGCAAAGATAAGAGCGATAGAAGTTGCCACCAATGGGATCTGATGTAATGGCATTCAAGATACTATGGGACCTCTGGATCTTAATAACACATAACTCACTCCACCCGCTTCTTATCTCTATGTGTATATATAAAGAAAGGAGGGAGAAATATGATAAGCAATTAAAACCTGTCGATACCCATATTCTCTCTGTTTTGACCTTCTCACAATCAGTTACATAGAGATTAAACCTTAAATTTTTAAAACGCAGGAATTGTTGGATACCCTATTGCTTAAACTATAAGGAAAACGCCTCAAGCTCGAGTCGGAATTGGAAATATTACTATTAATAGCATTAATACATTTGGTATCATTACACCTGGGATTTATAACTATTTGATTTTATTTTGGTCCAATTGGCACCATTGGTTCCCCTTGAAAGTTGATTCTAATGAGGATATTTTTTAAGCGGTCATGATAATTACAGTGAAGGAGAAAGTTAAATGACAAAATAAATTTTAATTTTTCATTGGAATTCCCTATACGGGTTCGCTTCATCCGAGGTAATCTTGCTCATCAAAGTGTGGACTAGCCTAAATGAGTTTGCGGTCTCACCAGGGCTTATAATAGTTTACATTTTCTCTTTTCAGTTGGAGAGATTAGATTTACCCACAATTTTGGTTCTTAAACTGTGAATAATAATTCTATCATTCATCGCATATCAGGCTTATAAAAAGCATGCAATGGTTAGCTCTTTGTATTAAATGTAAGAACTTTTAAGATGAAGACAATATAAACTTTTCTCTATATCAACTTTTTATACTTATAATCAGTTTCAATATAAATACTTTAATTTATATATATATATATTAATATATATTTAATATAATAGTATGAGGTATATATATATATATTATTAATATTCCAAATTATGGTTCTACTGCTGTTAATTAATTACAAAAAAAAAAGGTTATTTATATATAGGTATATATTTTCACTATGACAATAGTCTTTAATTAAGAATATTTCACTAGGTAGTACAGAGTTTACTCTATACATATAATTTCTTTAAATTATCTATTTATAGGTTAATAATTATGATTAATTTTATTAGTTAATAATAATACATTCCGTGTTTTTTTAAAATATATTATTATCTCAACTCTCTTTAACTTATAGACTTTTATTAATCAATAATATAATCATAGGATAATCACTAATATTTTACAGTATAACTATCATTAAGTTATGCACTAATGTGATTTATCGACCTAAACTCTATAGTGTATAATAGGCCAAGCAAGAATCAGGTCTTAATCTATATTATTACTCAGTATAATATAGTTAGTAACGAGAATGTAGGGCGATATGCATAATTTTTGAAGTATAAAGTTATTCACTTAGTATAATGATTAGCATGTTAAGGTTTGTTTCCAGGTGAGTATTAATTATAAACTAGGTGTACGACCTATATAGTAAGTCAGGATATACCTAGGACCCGAAAGATATATATTACAATTTAGGATTCAAGTGAACCTATAGAAGCAAAATACAATTTTTAGCCATATGCCACCATGATATATAGGGTTATCGTAGGTAAAACCGAGTGAGTAGCCGTGAGGCTACTATATATAGAATATTTAGAGTAAATTTAATAAAATTGCTGAAGAGAACACTAGCGAGTTAAATTAGTTAGCTTATATATCCTACAGTTAGTAATATTTATTTAAATGATATTAGGAGTATCGGAGCTACGAAAAAAAAATATACCGAGAGGTTCCTGTTTCTTCTGTCAAATTATAGCTTAAATATAAATACTCAATAATGAGAGCATATATTTACTAAGGATTAATAGACTATAGTTTAGTGGCTTTCATACAATTTAGATGATAAATTAAATAGAACATATTAATCTACTCAGTAATAACTATGAAACTATTTCCATAGTTATTTCTGCAAGTATTTCTAAATTAGTAGAGATATAAAATTTTATAAAGATTACCAAAGTCACTATCCACTAAATATAACTTTATATCTTCAAGTAACATACGTATAATCGAGCACAGTTTTTGTGTACACAACATGCCTGTCTGTAACTCTGTATGTATGTGTATAGGTATGTGTGTGTGCGCAAACAAATATAAGGAAGTGCTAAATGTATAGGAAAGTGAAACTTATTTTGGAGCGACGACGATGTAAATTGTAAAGCGTCATGAAGTTCTTTTTCACAAAACACTTTCAAAACATTGCGCTTTTCTTTCTCTCCTACCGAGGTTCATTTGTAAACAATGAATGCATAAATAATTCATCACACACACATCATGAGCACACACCCTCACACACACACAGCTGTATAATAGTTTCGACATATATTTCTGTAATAAATTGGAAAAATAATATTATAATTATATTTAATATCGCTATCGAAGAATATCTATAAAAAAAACTTAATGTTATACATAATGTATGTTTTAGTTTCTCCTGAAATATGTTTTATATTATTTTATTACCAAATATTTTATTGTTTTAAATTCACAATTATCTTTTTGAAGTATTTTCATAAATGCAGTGTTTCTCAAAGAGGGCGATAAAGCCCCAATGTGGAGCTGAATGATTAGATGAGGAGGACAGTAAGGAACATAGAAAAATGGGGGGGATGTTTTAAGTTATTATAAGTAATTTATAGTTCATATTTCTTTATATATATATATTAAAATATAATATTTAATATATATTATACATATATATATATAATATATATACATTTATACATTAATTTAATATAATATTTATTATATTATCAAGAAATTTATTATACATTATTTATATTATATATAATACTAATATATATGCTAATTGTGGCTTTAAGGATAGAAAAAATAACTAGGAAGGGGGTGCGCTGAAAAAATAATTGATTTTCAAAAGTGGTTCGGATAGATTATACGAAATAAGGTTTTTGAGAAGTCTACGCTCTAATGCCTTTAAATCTTTTAAATAAAGGGATCTTTTTTATTTATATTGATTTTTTAAAGTGTTTTTTTTTTTCTTTAATATAAGTTCTACACATTTACGCCATCATACATTATTTCAATCCTTTTTTATATATAATGCTAAATACCGTTTAAATAAGTTTAATATAAATTAATATTCATCATTTTTGGCAGAGTAAGCAGTCGACGAAAAAAAAATTTCAGACATACTTGATATAAGTCATTAATATTATTTCGTTACAAATTAATTTAAGGAGAAAATACGAAGGTTCATATATTTAAATTACGAAATATATATATATATATATATATTATTATTTATTTATATAAGTATATAATAATATTATATAATATATATATTTATTATAATTATATATTATATATATTATCATATATAATATATATAGGTATTGAGGTAATTAAGAGACATATATATAGTAATAGGAGTATAAATATAGTTGTATAAGGTATATGGATATAGATGAGTAAGAGTATATAGTATGTATTTACATTACTATATATGAGTATACGCTTACATTATATATATATATTATAACCAGTAAGCCATTAGAAATATATTATTAATAATATATTACCCCTTCTTCTATATATATATATATACTATATATATTTATATATATAATATATATAGATATAGGTATATAATTATATATTATATATATATATATATCATATTAATATATATATAGTATATAATATATATTTATATTTGGATATATATATATATATATATATTATATTAATATATATATATTATCACTAAATATATATTATTTTATATAGTATAATAATTATTTAGGATATATATGAAGTTGTTTATTATTATGTACTACCTAATTTTAAATGGTTTTATTTCACAGCTCTCATGAATGGAACACTCTGTTCCTTTTCCGCAGTGTAGAGGAGATCCTGTTCCATCTGTTCCTTCTTTGCGTAGCCCATGCTGAAGCTAAAGGTTGTAAGTTTTATGTGTATTATTAAAGTCAAACTGTACCTATACTTTCTTGGCTCCTCCTGACCTCTTTTCCCTTCTGCATCATGTCCCAGTTGCCGTTAATCGGCTTTTCTATAGGCATTTACAACAAACATTTTTTGCTCCGCGAGGAATTGAACCTCAAGATCGGCATTCACCAGGCCATTCAATCTGCTTACTCCCCTGAGCATAAGAGGTCCCTTGTTCTCTCATGAAAATTGGTGTGAATGTTGGAGACTCAAGGATCACTCGTAAAAGGTACCATTATCCATTTCTTTCCCATACACTTTCGTTTTGTGGATTCCTTGCCTTCTTTTATTTCTCTCGCGCAATGCTAATCTTCCTCCTATTTAAGTTCGCATTTGCTCCTACCTTCGATTGGGATGATGCGTTGGGCATTGCGCCATAGAAGTAGTTAACTTTTTATTTCATTTAATTTTTATTGTTATAGTACTTTTTGTAATTTTATTATTTATATTATATTATTGCCTACTTCCTTTTGAAAAAGTGCATAGCCGCATCAAACTGATTTTACTTATCCTTCTTCTTCCGATGAGGGTCCTTTCGATTCTCAATACTGGCAATATTGTTAGATGCTGGGCGAGTGATCAGGTCTGAGGACAGAATGGAAAACTCAGAAACAATAAAGCCGGAACTATCGTAAGTGGTCTTCCCTTCCCACTGACGAAATTTCAAGCAATTACCATGATGACTGGCACTTGCACATCCTTCCGCTAATAGCCTACACTAATCACACCTCACTCCACAATCACTATAACTTGTCTGAGACGGGGTCCTCCTACAATTTGTCATTAATTTTGACACCGTCGTTTTACACGCCCAGGCATCTGTTGTCATGTTTACTTCAATAATCTTTCACATTTTAGATTGTTCACAGGGAATTCCGGCATCCAATTCGCTTGTACGTTATTTTCCTCCTCACTTTCTGGTCCTAACAACACCTTCTAAAAAGAATTAAACCCAATTAATCAATTATTCTGAATCTTGGGCCTTTCCAACTTAGTCTTTATGGGTTAACACACTATTTATTCTAATATACTAAATCTATTCAAGAAGATGATATCATTCTTTATAGTTCACTTGATTTTGTTATGTAACTACTAAGATCATTAACAATACAAGGATAAAATTTTATTTTTAGTTTTTACTTTATTTATTTTGACTGACGGAATATTATGGTTCACATCAATCAAATCTTCTCTTTTGACATTTGAAAATTCATATATAAGACAGAACCTCCATGGTGCTGATTTTCAACCCAGTGTGGCCAGTGAGCCCTCATGGGTGTCTGCGAGACCCAATGGTGGGTCCTGTAACCTAACTCAAAATATATATATATACTAGATATACTATAAAAAGTTTTTCTATAATATATATATATATACTATATATTATACTATATATATATATATATTTATTTATTTAATATAATATATATATATTTATAATTATAATATATAATATACCTATAGATATTATATATATATTTCTATAATATATATTATAATATATACCTACTCGTATATATATATAGGTACTTTATATTTATATTATATTATATATATAGGATATACTATATATATATAGTTGATTACTATATATATAGTTATAATACTGCTTTATGAGTATACTAATAATAATAAATATTATATTTACTATAGTATGTATATATTATTATAATATACTATATAATAGGTATATTATTATATATAATGTAAATACTATTATATTTAATATTATATATCATAATATATACATTTATATAGTATATATATATTCTATATAATATGTATATATATTATACCTATATATATATTTATATAATTATAATATGTATACTTATATTTATATCTAATATATATTATAACATTATATAATATATATATATATATATTATACTTATATGTATATATAATATATATATTTTACTATATATATATATGATATTGTAATATATATATATATATATATAGTATTATATATATATATACTATATAATATAATATATATATATATATATTATATATATTAATAGTATAAATATAATATATATATATTTTCTTATATATATATTTATATTTATTATTCTCATATATATATATATAACTAATATATATATATACATAATTAGTTATTTCATTCGATAATACTATATATAAGCTTGAATAAATATTATATATATAATGATTGTCTAATAATATAATACGTACATATAACTGATATCCTAAATATATATACCATATATATACATAGTATTAATTTTATATAGCTTACTATATATATCATATATAGATATTTCTATTATATATATATATTCTAATATTATATAATATATAATATTATTATATATACATATATATATACCCCTATATCATATATTAATTTTTTATTATATTTCCTAATATATATAATATATATATATATGTATATAGTGAGATAATATAATATTTATATAGATAATATATATATAATATATATACATTATATTATTATTATTATTCTACACTAATTGTTAAAATTTTAAACATTATACCTATAATATCTTGTATATATATATTCTAGCTTCATTAATTATTTTAATAATATAGTATATAATATATTATATATATATATAATATATAGGTCAGCCTCCAGATTTTTCTGTGTGTTGCCTTATAGTATATTATATATACTATATATGTATATGTATTAGAGTTCCTATAGAAAATTCATATATGCTTAGGCATAAACTATATATTACTATAATATATATACATCATATAACTCTTTATATATATACTAATATAATATATAAATATATATATATATAGTTATTATTATATTATTATATGAAACAAACTGTTTTACTTATTTTTTTTGTTTCATCCTTTTGTAGAGTTACTCATACATCAAAAATTGTATCCGAGGTGTTTTAGAACTTGTAAAACCAGATAATTTAATAACTTTTTTAATTTTATTGTGATTATTTATATATTGTTTATTGCTTGTTAAGGAAATTGCAATTAATTTATCTTTTCAACCTTTACAATTTTTTTTTTCTTTCAAAAAATTATATTTTACGTAACATATTTGCTAATATAGGATATAATATATATATACATATATATATATATATATATATATAGTATAGTATAATATATATATATATATATATATATATTATATAAATACATATAATATTATATATATATATATATATATATATATATATATATATTATAATAGTTATATATACAATAACTGGATGATAAAATGGACAGATATATATTGATATAGGTGATTCACTTGGTACAACTGATTCCTATATAATATTTCTATCCCATTTAAATTTGATTTAAAAAGTTTTCAAA
>JABUQX010038384.1:0-20510 GCA_015478945.1 Trachelipus rathkii
TTATTTAATGACTGTAATGTAACAATTATTTTGAATGCCTTACAATTTTAAACAGCAGAAAATACCAAATGTAAACTAAATTATAATAAATAAATTTGTTAAAATCTACCTTACTACGTTATGCACACAATATATATACCAAAATATTAAAGCTACCATACCTTAATATAGGTTTCGTACATCTCCATGAAGAAATTTTTTATACCGTCATCATTTTTGACATCATGGAGACAAATAAGGCGAACCCTCCCAGCCGTCACAAATGCCGACACAAACCTTTTGTATGGAAGATAATGAAAATTAAATTTCTTGTTTTCAAGAACAAGACGAAAAATGAGAATATAATTCCTTATTGTTAGAATGATTTTATTTGCTAACATAGGTTACGTTAATTTTCTTTATACGGGATTGGAGATACATAGTCATTTGGACAGGTGAATAGTTTGCGTGTGGATTTACCTCAGAGGTTTACTACACTTTAAAATAGCCCTCCGCTTAACGTCCAGTTCCTCTCATACACGGCATCCCTTTACTTATCTATTTTTCGTATGTTGTTCATAATAGAGATTTATATTGAATGAGAATAATCAGGTGCTATGATATACAATTATAAACGTCCACAATTATTTTTTCTGAAAGATTTATTAGCATGTTTTATTAACAGATTACGTTATGTTAGGGTACTATCATATTAGGTTATGACTATTATATATTAAAGGTATTAGGAAAGGTTTAATTCAGGATATTAGTCAAGACTGTGTTGATTGTAGCTACTCGTTATTTAAATCATTTCTGTAGTCAAAATTAATTTCAAAAATACTGACATTTGAATAAAGAATAAAAGAATAAAAAAATATCTTTTTTAGATTCATCACTGATTTTCAAAACATTAAAATATAGAACATTTAACTAGTAAAAGTTATTTTCAAAAATTCAAATAGGAAAATAAGGGGAACTATTTAGTGAGTAGATAATTCTGGTTCATTAAGAAATAAACTTTAATATATTTATATTAATATATATATATATATATATTATATCATAAGATAGATAGATTAAAAATATTATTATATATAAATATATTAATAGATATATTAATATATATTAATTAATTATGTATTATAATTAATAATATAATATTATATATTAATTATATATATATAGTATTATTGCCCATATGATATATTTATTGTATAGAAAAACATATATAAATTAAAATGTTCATTTATATAATATAATTTTAATTAATTATAATCATATACTCAGATCGGAAGTTATTCAAAAAATACATATAAATGCAACATAGTACATATGGAGAGAGAGATAGAAAGGGAGAGAGAGAGAGCGAGAGAGAGAGAGAGAGAGAGAGAGTAAGAGAGAGAGTAGTATTCGAGTGAGAGAGATGGAGAGTGAGAGAGTATAGATGAGAGAGAGAGATACTTCGAGATGACATATTTTTTTTTATTTTTAAAATTCACTAACTATATAATCAAAATTATTTATGTGGATTCCTATACAGAAAGCTCAAAATAAAGAATTTATTAAAAATTAAAAATGAGATGTGTCAGATATTTAGCCGCTAGCCTCCCCTATACATTAAATACTAGAGATAACTATTTCAGAGTAAGGAGAGAAGTGACAGTAGAAGAGCGGTTCTTTTGGGAGTAATAGGCACTGTAGAAGTGTGGTCTCTATGAGACTCATAAGATAGAAATCCAGTATTTGCTGTAACAATCTACTGCTCAAAAACGCGAGTGATTCTAGGAACGCTGGAAAGCGAGCAATTTAATACAAGATGTCTATATAAAGCATATAAGGATTAAGCATTATAATGCTAATAAGATGATTGTCGTCATATGAATTTAACAATTTAGGAAATAGTTTTTATTTAACTCAAATTGCGTTATATTATATATAAAACTTTTATTTTTTAATAAAAAAGAAATTTATTATATAATTGTTAATTTAAATATTACACGCCTCCAGAAGAAGGTTCATCTGCAGGAGCAGATTTCTAAATCTAGATGTTCTTAGTATAATCATTGCTTTTTAATTCACTCGGTTACCTATATTTCAATTTAATAATTTAATCAGACATGGAGGAGTGGTATTGGAACACCTGCTGGGTAGTCTACCTGGCTAATATCTAGCTTGGTTAGTTCTTGGGTTTAACTAGGAACACAAACCAAAGTCAAGGAAACGCCGAAATGTGCACAACATTATATCACTTGTTTGGTCGACAAATTTGCAATATATAATAAGACCAAGAGAAACAATTTCATCACTCTTAGCTGCATGAGATTTCGAACCTTCGATCAACAGACGATCGTGTATCAGACAATGTACCTATTTAGAAAGCTCGTTACCACTTTATATAAAGTTTTACCGATCCACCTATTATCCCTAGAAAAAAAAGGCATCTTCGGAACAAGTCTTTTAATCTCTACTGCATTCGGTAAGTGCAAAAACGTGTATACATTAAGGGTACTTATATTAGTTACTTATTATATTTAAAATCGAGTTTACAAGAGGAGTTTAGGTATGAGATAACCTATGCGGGGTTTTACATGGCATTTGTATTGCAATGGGTTGATGATGTACTTAGGTTTGTTTAACAGGAGTAATAACAACCAAAAGTCCAAGATAACGTTACTAGAAATGGGCCACAACATTATGCTTGTTGCAGACAAATTTTGCATTATTAATTAAAGTAACGATAGAATAAAATTTACTCCGTGCAGCTTACTAGGACTTTACGACATACATTACGGCAACAGCGGTCGGATCGTTAAGATATTATCAGATTATATAAGGAAGCTTCTACCATCTAGTGCCATAATCTACGCCTTATCCAGAAATTAAGAAGAGGCATACTCGGTTAACTCATGTTTTCTAAATTTATTCTCGCTCCGATATTAACTGCTTTTTGACAATATCTATGGTTACTTTATTTTATAATATCGACAGGTAGGTATTTGAGGTAGTAGTTTATGAGAACATCATGCTGATTAGGCTAACATGGACAATTTACTGCTTGGGTATGGCTCCTGGGTTAAGGAGCAACCAACCATAAGATCAAGAGAAGCGCCGTAAATGGGCCCAACACTGCTTGTATTAGCGTTAGCAAATTTGCAATTATCAATAAGGGTTCCTGGGATACGTCATGATAATAGATGAACCATTGTAATCTATTTTTCGCGGGCCCGGAAGGTAGTCATGGTCAGGGTTATGTGGGCGGCAATCGGAGGTCGGGTGTGCCAGTTAAAGAACAATGTAACGGAAATCGCTATAGGGTAAGCATATAGTGCGAGAGTTACAACGGTGGACTGTTCGCAAGCATAAAATGTATGAGACATCTAAGGGAAACAATTATAATTCTTTATTAGGTATTTATTTTGCTGTCGGCTTCGAGTAAACTCGGACGTGGATTAATTGCAAGGACAGATAGGATAACTTGAGTTAATTAGATTAAAATCATGGAGGTGGGTGGTGAGAATTTGTGTGTTTGGTGCGCATAGCAATGGGAGAGGAAATGAGAGCGCTGCATAGGAGAGAGCTTGCAGCATTTTTGAATGGATTCTGACTTTTGGTGGTGTAGTTCTAAGGTAACAAGATACCAACGTGCAAGCTAATGTCACACATTTTGTTTAGTAAGGATCGATGAAAGGCGTAAATGTAGTTGTTTAATTGTAAGTGTATTGAAAAGGTCAGGGCATTTATGCAATTGCTATACATTAGAGACTGTAATTAAGGAATATAGAATAAGATTTCGACATTAGCGTACCTGGTCCTGGGAGCTCAGACATATGTACATGCTGAGCTTGAGTCAACCAGAGGCGTTTGTGGGACGCTTACACTAGATTTCGAATAGATATGCGCTAGTCTCCATTAGATAATGGGTTGAGGTCACGCTCGTTTCAGCCAAGGGAGAGAAAAGGAGAGGTACATATACGAGAACAAGTTTTGCCGTTATCACTGAGGAATGCATCTTGCGATATGGCTAGAGTGCATAGGGTTGAAAACTCGGATGATCTTATTTATAGAGATGCAGGGTTGATCAGTGAAAGGTGTGGAGTTGGTATACCCACTCTGCTTGTCAAGAAGCTACCCCTGCCATTCAGCTGCTCGCTGTAGCGCTGTTTTCATATGGTTTGATTAGGATTAAGAAGTTAGAGGTAGAGAAGTAACAAAGATAGGGAAATCGGAGATTAAAACAAGGTTCAGAAATGGTTCGTCGGAAGGGATGAAGAATATAGATTGTTGCGGAATCAAATGTGATGCGAGATATAATAAATGTTCAGAGAGAAGGGAGATTACTGAGGAATTATCAGGCGGTCGCGCCAGGACTGACACAGGTCGCATATCAGACTGTAGCTAGGTAGAGCATGTGTGTACTAGGGCAATGGGCTAGTTGAGACTCTGTGGAGGGGAGGTGGAATAAGTCGAGCAGTCTCAAGGTAAAATACCAGTTTAAGAAGAAGATAAGAGAAGGTATAGTTAAGTGAAAATCAGAAGGATAACGAGTGTAAATTTGTGTCACTACGTGCTTTGGCTATAAGACAGTAATATTACATGGAAGAATAAATTTTGTGTGAGGAGAAAATCGGTTGGAAACTATAATGATTGGTGAAAATCCACATGGCACTATGATGGTGTAGCGCTTCAGAGAAGATTCCCTTGTGATACTGTTTATGAAGTAGTGTGAGGGTGAAGTAAGACTTCTGACAGTTGGAATGGTTGAATGGTAATAAATGTGATGCAAGCATTAAAAGTAATAAAAGTAGGTACGTTGGTTGAAATGTATGCTAAAAATTGAATATGTTATTAAAGGTATTATTGAATATTTATAAGATTAGTCATGTAAATTTGAGTATTATAATAAGTTGCTCATAAGTATAAGTATAAGTTCAATATATTGATGTATAAATATGAATCATTGGAAGATAGATTAATGAAGAACCTAATCATAAAGGGATATATGAGATAGCTTATTCCTGGAAGTAAAGTGCGTCATATAAAGGTTAAGATATTGAAGTAGTAAGTGGGAATTGCTCAATAAGATACATGGAATAAAGGGATAGTGCTATTATCTTAGTAATTGATTAATAAAAATGTGAGTGAGAAGAAGGTTACTACAGGGATTTAGCATACAATGAAAAACGTGGCATAAGAAGAGGTGATGAGTAAATAGTATATGTATGGGTTTGATGGTGCATATAATGAGAATAAATAGGATTGGTAGATAGGTAATTAGAGGAGGGGTGATGGTAGAGTGAGAAAGTGGGAAATAGATGAAGTATATGCAAGCTAGATTGGAATTAATGGTTAGTATATATATGATCAAGATAATGTGAGTAGTATGAGAGTTTGGTATATCATAGAATGGATTTGGTGAAGATTGTATACAAAATTGTTATATATTGAAGGGATATGTGATTTATCCTCATGAGATAGAATTTGTAAGAGGATAAGAGCAACTATAGTACCCGTAATATTTAAGGGTATAAATATAGGGGATTATAAGGGAACTTATAGGATAATATATTAATGAGGAATTTAGGTTATTAGAGTATGTTGTATATATATATGAGGAATCGATTATCATAGTTGGTATTTATTTTAGTATTTGAGATAAGAGAGGTAGATCGAGTAAGTTTAGACTCTGAGATAAGACTTATAGATTAGGAAGTGAACACAGGGCATTGAAGTGTAGAGAATGTGTATAATATAGTTAATATATTTATATTCATTGTAAAATAAATGTATGTGATATACTGAAGAAATAAAAGATATAAATTATTAGTAAATTAATATGATAATTAGTAACTATGCAACAGGCGTATTGACAGAATTAATAGGAAGCTCTGTCGGCAGGTTAGTGATATACGGGTTGTGGTTTAAGGATACTTCCTGAATGGATTAATCCAAAAAGTAGTATGATCATAGTGAAGGTGTGTACGATAATGGATATTGAGATATATAATAAGTGATTTTGAGCTTAATATAATATAGTTCAGATTGCATTTATGAGATAGAACCTTCCTGTATACACTCGCATATGAATGATCATAATATTGTAATTATTATTATGTGGGATTATGAAAAAAATTAGAGGTATGAGGGTGGCTAGTATGTGAAAGGTGGTTAGAATGATTGGATAATGGTAGATAGTAGAGTGGAAAAGTGATCATTACCAGCTTATATTGAGTGCGGTATGATTTGGTTTTGTGTGTGATTAGAATATTATCTGAAAGTCATGAGTTTAGAGAGTATTGTAAAGGGTAGGCTAGGGAGATAGTTAAGTAATATGATTGTGTGCCGTATAAATAAATATATGAAGATAAGGATAATATATGATATATTATTAGCACAAATAATATACCTTACATAGCATATATCTATGTAGCACTTGTGGTCAACTTGGGAGCAACATCTGAGTTTTAAATATTTAGGACATATGTTAGATAAATAGGTGCATGTATAAATTTGTGTTACACATATAATGCAGATAGTCAAAGAAATTGAATATTGCATAGGTAAAAGGATGAAAGCTAGAGAGTATATCTAAGATCCTTGATTGATGTGTAGGGATCTTCTTTGGAATGGATTTGTGCACACAATCTGGGTCTTTATTGCATGAAGATCTTATAACTTTGAGAATGACGTTTATTTTAAATGTTTGTTTGTTGTATTAGTATTGTGGAAGGTGGATTGTCAACGGAGATCTGTAGATTGAGTATTATACGATCTTTATACTAGCTCAAAGAATTTATGGAAAAGTGACTTTAGATTGGAGTATACATAGTAGAGTAGGGTCTGAGAATTAGAAATTTTAGAAAATAAAATTTGAAATATAGAAATGAAGTAAGTGGGTTATGATGACATTTGATTTCGTTTATCATTCACTACATGATGGGTAGAGGCGAGAAGAAATGTGCAAAACAAGAGTGAATATTTGAGAATGTTTCTTGTATTATTAATATGTATTAATGAGGTTGGACATTTTTCTGTGAGTGTATTATAAGCTTAAGAGGATGTACAGTGGGGAGTGTGCTGGCGGAGTCGACCTGCTGGGCGAAAAAAAAGAATCGATGCTCTCACTACACACGAAAACGCCAATAAGGAATAGACAAAAAACGGCTATATTCTCTCTTATGTTGTTGATGTAATGAGTGTGCACTACCAGAATATAGAGCACTAGAATTTGTGTGATATGTTGCAGTTATTCGTTAACACATACTGGTCTAACTGTATTAGTCGCTTCGAGAGATAATAGATTTGAGGATGAAGATAAAGTCCCTCCCACTGAGTAGGGCGAAGTTCCCTTCGCTGTGAGTATATCTATGAATGAAGATAACGTAGTCATTGCTTCATGTACGAAATAATGAAACCCGGGCACAGACAAACATGTGAAGTGGGTCGAGGCGAAGGTGGAGGGTGTGGATCATTCTTTCGTTTCACTCTGAAGACCACCCAGCATTTACTGTTTTATTTCTCCGTCTGTTATTCTTTACTTCACCTCTATCGTGTAATGCTCTTATTCGCAACTTACGCTGCGCGACACAAAATCGTGTGAAATATAGGAGGAAAATATATCTTTGACTCCATAAGACCTAGCTATAAAAAAAAATATTTAAAATTACTCTAATAACTCGATGAATTATGGTTTACCTGCAGCTAGTACCGTACATAAACTATGCAGTTAACGTTCTGAACTATAATATAACCGATGTGGTTAACCGCTATAATTTGATCATAGATACAATGCTCATATTATATGATGTAAGTTATAGCACATCAGATAGAAATTAGTAATAAATGAATTATGCTCATTAATTTGTATAGTTTAGGTGAGAGCGAATGTGGGGAATTTCGAATTTGTCATTTCAGCGCGGATAGTATAAGTCACAAAAACCTACTGATTTACGTAACGATGTCTAGCGAGCGATTGGGAATATAATTTTACGGCGATTCACAAGGCAATCTACTCGGGGATATTGGTGAGGGTGGAATGGGTACCTAATATACGATCAGGACGAACCTACGAGGTGAATATTCTTAGATTTAGATGACTACTTTTTTAGAAACAATTCGGGCAGAAGAGGTACGCATTCACAAGTTAGGGAAAAAGGTCATCGTAGGGAAGAACGCCACCGTCTTGTGAAAACTCTATAATAGGAACTCGACATATAGGAAAAAATTGGCCGCTAATGTATTTTCTTTACAAAGATTTTAACTTATGATAGTATAATAAGGCCCACGCATGGTTATTATTTCTTTCCTAGGAGGTGGATCTCTCTTCTACTTTATCTTTCTATAGTATGGTGAAATTTTTTTTTGAAGGATAACTCGCTAAAAAATATCTCCAAGGATGGGGGGGTCGTAGGGAGAGATATTCTATGTTTAGGTGTTCGTACGTGCATATATTTATTTTGCAAACACCCTTTTATGTGTTACATAAAATGTATTACATATTGCAAAATTTATGTTTTCCATAAAGTGAAGACTTCTCAAAACATTTTTGCTATTACCTAACAAAGGAATATCGATCAATTCCTTTCAATTACACGCACAGCCAAAGTAATTTGAGAGTATCTCACATTTCCATAAGTAATATATCTCATATAAACTATGGGAAGAGAGCTCTGCTTTTGAAGCTCAATCTACCTTCATTTACATAAAGCGGTTATATAGTTGATTTACGACATTAGATATACTCCTTCCTCTTCCCCAAAGGTTGTTTTTTGGCGAAGTTAAAGCAGCTAATTTATTGCCATCATTGTATCGGAAAAAATGTTTCTTTTTTTCATTAACGAAAGCTTCGCTAATGCTAAATAAAGGTATTGACGCATAATAGATGCGTATACGGATCGATTGCTGGTATATGATGTGTTAAAAGGTTATGCAGAAATTAAATTACCTTTAATTATTTTATTATTCATTGATAATTTGTTAAAATTAAGGTTTTATGCTTAACTCTTAATGTACTTTAAATTAATATATAACTTTATTTAATTTATAATTTTATTATATTTGTTTAATTTCTCGAATAGTTTGATTGTGTATTATTTACTCTATTATATTATTAGAATCGGTGTTTACCAAAGAGAATATCACGGGTGTCTATCAAGAAATATAGTCAATTTTTTGAAGCGAGAAAACGCCGATACATATGCGGGCTAGTTTCATATACTTGTTTATAGCTAATAGAGTTGATGATATAGATAATTAATAATTTTTGACAAATTATAATAATAATACTCGTTATTTTAATTAATATATTTATTGGAAAATAGTGACACTGAATGAGGTTATAATAAATATTATTATCATAAATTTTATTATAGATTATTATTATAAAATATATAATAATATAATATAATAATAATATAATAATAAAAATATTTATAAATTGATATTATTGTATTAAAAAATTATATATTTTATTTATATGCAAAAATTTATTGCACTATAATACATTGCTATTAAACTAATTTTTATTGCATATAATTTATACATAACTTTAAAACCAGTGTATGAGTATATAAATTTAAATAATAATGTTCAATAAATAAAATAAAAAAAGAAAACAGAAGTAACTAACTGTAAATAAAAAAAAAAATTATTTTTAATGGTAATTTTATTTATTTATTGACAATCACTGAAGATTTTAGCTTCCGTATTTTTCATAGTGATAATGATAGTGATGCGTTTTATAGGAGAAAAAAGTTAAGTGATTCGATTCTTTTTTTATTATATTTTTTTTTTATAAATTTTTTATTTTGAGTTACCTTTTGTGAGTGAAATAAACTTATACTACTGCATTAATGACGTCACCTCTAATTTGATGACGTCATAGGACATCAGTACCAATGAAAGAGAAAGATAAATCTGGGCGGGGCCAAGCATGGAAAAACATCGTCAGCTGCTGTTTTTGGTGGTCAAGTCCCAAATTATATATATTTTATTATTAAATTAATTATTAGGAATTATGTTTATTTATATGTATTATATTATTTATTTATTATTATTATTATTATTATTATTATTATTATTATATTATTATTATTTATTTATTACTTCTTCTTCTATTCTTTTTTTTTCAAAAACTTTTTTTAAACTTTCATTATTATCTTATTTAGTTTTTTCATTTTTTCTTCTTCTTCTTTCTTTTATCTTCGTCTTTTTCTAACTTCTTATATCTTCACTCTTCTTCATTAGCCAATCTTCTATTCATTTCTTTCTTTCTTTTTATCTTCTTTCTTCTATTATTATTATTATTATATATTAATAACTTTAGTAACTGCTTCCTTAAATTTTTATATATATTATTTAATTATTTATATTATTATTATTAATATTAATTTATTTATTCCTCGTAATATTGTACTTATTGTATTCATATTTTTTTTATATTGTTTTTATTTTATGACATATCTTTTGAGTAATACGTTTGATAGATAAAAATTTCGAAAAATATTCTAATAATTATATTTTATGGAATAGTTTACCTCTCTCGTTGTCTATGTATATATTTTAAAACAAAACCCAGTTCCACACATCATATACATACCAGAGTCTATTTTCAGGAGTGAAGACCAATATTAACACGGAGAACCTCATGTTTTCGCGTAAATAATCGAGAGGAGCCAACGTGTTTTGTCGATGTTATATATATATATATTTATTTAATATTTTATAGTATTTTATATAATATAATATCTCTTATATATATATTATATATATATATATAGGGTTATTCATTATATATTATATATATATAGGGTATATTATTTTACTTAATTATTATATATTATATATATATATATATTAATATATAATATTATATACTATATATATATTATATGTATATATATATATATATACAGGATCATGCAAATTTTATCTATCGAGCCTTTATCTTGCTAGTGAAATACTTATTTTTCAAATAACGCTCGGCATATCGAAAAAATATCGTTGATATTTTTGAATAACCAAACTCGGTATGTAAATTGTTAAAAACCCAAACAAATAATGTTCGCTATTTTACAAATATAATTATTTGTAATTAATAATATATAAATTAATATATATATATTAATATATTATATAAGGTATATATATATATATTATATTATATATATATATATTATATATATTATATATATATTAATATAATATATATATATATAAATTATATAATATAATATATTATATATATATTCATCAGTGCGTTACCTTGAAGACTATAAGATATTGGGATAGGAAATGATATATATATATTATAATATTATATATAGTATTAATATAATTTAATATATATATATATATATATATATATTATATAATAATATTATTATTTATATATATTATATATCATTTATATATATATATGTATATACTATTATATATACTATATTATATATAATATATTATAATATATATAATATATATAGTATATTATATATCTTTATTTTATAATATTATATATATTTATCATATAATTAATATATATATTTATTATATATTTATTTATAATAAACTTATAAATGACAAAATTTCTCTTCTTGAAAGTTAATTTGATACTAATCAGGGAGTTGAAATCTTAACACTCAGAACCAAGATCCAATTTTATTGTTGCGTTTCCGCAGAGATTCAAATCGACAGTTAAAAAAAACCTACTAAATTTAATAAGTTTTGAAAAATTAGGAATATAATATTACAATAAACCCAATTTTTGCCAATCCCCTCATACTGCAATAAAACGCCTTCGATTAAGAATATTAAAGTTATTAACATTTTCATAATTTGGTGTTCTTTGTAAATGATTATATATGTTTCAGATGATATCTACGTATAATCCTATAAACATTATCACTAATTTTTCCTATTTAGGTAATACTCTTCCTTCACCGATGAGTTTATACAGGTATTTTATTAGCGGGATGAACTTATTCTACAATATTTTAAATGGTATTATAAAATTACAAAACCTAGAGATTTTTACCTCCTCAGCTTTGTCCCTCGAGGTTAGATATATCAAATGAAGCTCTCTCTCGGAGCTTTGTTTCCAACCAAATATTTCTATAATAATAAATAGAGTGTGAGTAAGAAGAAATTTAGTTGAGCTGGGATACGTAATCGTGTACGGTGCGGGACCATATACGTTTATAATATATATATATAACTACTATCTATATGAGGGTATAATTTTATATATCTATTATAAGTATAAAAATATATAAACTACTCAATTTATTTTAAGTCCCATATTCTAAAATGATCCAATATATTGACAAAAATTTGAATTTATTTCATATTTATATCATATTTCTTAAATGGTTCAATATATTTGCAGTAAACTAATCAGAATTTTTTTGAGTACTGTATTTCTAAAATAATTTAATATATTGACAAACAATTCGAAGTTACTCTCACAAGATCATGTGTCCTAAAGGACCCAAAATATTTGTAAATAATGAAATTTTGTCAAAAGTAAAAGAGATCTGAATTTTTTTTTTAACATTTAGTACATAAAAATTTAGAGTAATTAATTAAGAAAATAAAAAGGAAAACCTTTTCCCAACTGCAAATTGTGCCGTACGATATTTATTTCATATATTCGTAGATAGGACTACCATTTTGAACGTTTGGTGTCCATTTTTGACCTACAGAGCGTCCCAGGAACCTATTACCTTGAGCCTTTTTGAGCCCAATTTTTTTAATCACTTGATCCTTATGACTTTTTTGACCTTTACCTATTTGGGCTTGACCTTTTTTGAGCTTCACAAATTTTTTACTCTGACCCTCCTAGACCTTTTGGGCCTTGACCTTTTTGGGCCTTAAAGACCTTTTTTTCGACCAAACCTTTGGATCTCCCATGGGTCATTTTTGGCCCCAGCGGTATTTTTTTGAGAACCCTAATTTTTTGAGAACCCTAATTTATTTGAGTTAAAACCCTAATATTTTTTGAGAACCCTAATTTTGGAGCAAACCTAATTTTTTGGCAACCCTAATTTTTTGGCAACCCTATATATTTTTTTGGCATAACCACTAATTTTTAGAACCTTTCGAGAACAGGGTGCGCCAAACGGTTGGCGTCCAGCAACCGTTGTACGTATTATTGCCCCCCCTATTTTACCCCCCTAATTTTTCGATACACGGTGGGCACCTTTTGCCCAGCGGTAGTTTTTGATTTCCTTTAGGGGCTTACCTATTTTTGAATGTCTTTTACCTGGTGTTTTTGAACCACCTTGCACAGATACCGATTTGGGTCATTTTTGGCCCCTCAAGTTTAATTTTTTTGGCTAGGCACACTTTGTCTCCATGGTCTTTTTTTGGCGGCGGAGAGGAATTTTCGACCAAATTGCCCTTTTGGTCTCATGGGTCAATTTTGGACCACGGTAATTTATTTTTTGATCTTCCTTTAGGGCTTAGCCCTATTTTTTTTGATGTGTTTTAACCTTGTTTGACCATGATAATTCGGCCTTGACCTTGCCATACACCATGGGTTCCATATTTTGACCGCACGCCAATTTTCTGGCCACTCGTGCCCCACCGTCACATATAAGTATCTTTCCTAACTTGAACGCCTGTAATGGACTACCCCAAACTTGAAACACCCACACGTGTTGGTCTTTTGACCAAGCAGCCAGGATAACCTACCTGAGGCCCTCTCGATTGGGTCCGCCGGAATTTTTAGCCTTTTTGACCTTTTTTGGGCCGAATTACATTTTGAGGGCTTGACTTGTTTGGGCCTCTTACTCTTCTTGGTGTTGGGTCGCTTGAACCTTTTTTGTTTTGGCGACCATAATCCCTTTGATCTTCCATGGTATTACTCTTTGGCCACCCAAATGTTTTTACCCATTCCCCTTGTCCTTTTAGGGGAAGTTGATTTTTTTGAACCCTAATTTTTTAAGAACCCTAATTTTTTGAGAAGAACCCTCCCAATTTTTTTCGGCACCCTAATTTTTTTGGCAACCCCTTCGAAGAAGGGTAATGCGCCAAACGGTTGGCGCTCCAGCAACCAGTTGTAGCCGCTCGGCGTATTACCTTGGGCGCCTACTTGTGATATTACGCGACACCCTATTGTTTTTCTTCACTTGACCAGTACGGGGCCATTATTTGCCCACGGTAATTTTTGTCTTACCTTACTAGGGCTTAGCCCTATTCTTTGATGTCTTTACCTTGTTTTGACGACCCTTGCCAGATTTACCGATAGGTTCAATTATTTGGCCCACGCAGTTAATTTTTGGTATACCCTTTGGTCTTCCATGGGCCATTTTGACCCACCCTAATTTTTCAGACCAACCCTTTGGTAATTCCATGGGTCAATTTTGACCCCGGTAATTTTTTGAAAATTTCCTTTAGGGGCTTCAGCCCTATTTTTTTGACTTTGTCTTTACCATCTGTTTGATATACCACTGATATTTCGCTTTTACCTTGCCATAAACGTGGGTCATTTGACCCACGAGTAATTTTTGTCCTTAAGCCTCTTTAGGGACCTTAGCCGTTTTGATAGTCTTGCCTTGTTTGAAACTCCATAGATATTTAGCCTTTATGACCTCCATACTACCATGGGATATCATTTTTGACCCACTGCTAACTTGAATGCTTTTGAATGTTCCCTCAATACAAACGTAAGAAGTTTATCATAGTGAATGTTCTATTAGTGTTCTATGAGTAATAGATGAGTGCTAGATGAGTGCAGGTGAGTGCCAAGTGAGTGCCAATGAGTGCCAATGAGTGCCAGTGAGTGCCAATGAGTCCAAGTGAGTGCCACATAAGTGCCACTTTTACGTGCCAACATAGTGCCAACTGAGTGCTACTTTTTTTTTTCAAAGCCTTTTCTAGCCTCCCTGAACCCCGAATACCCTAATTGGTGTGTTACCCTAGGTAATAGGTAAATGAGGAATGAATTGGTGTATATTACATCTGCTAGACATGCTTCCTACTATGGAGTTTAGTATTACTTTATTAACACTATATAAGCGCTTACACTCTCTCATAGACTCACTATATCAATTAAACTCATATACACTTACAACTCACACCCACTACAAGGTACTAACTTTACACTATTAACACTCACATCACACTCGATATTTTGACGCCTAGCATTAATCGTCAGCAATTGAAGCTCAGCTATTAATGCTGACAGCATTGATGCCTTCAGATTAATGCATCAGCATTGATGCCTCATCTTTTAATGGCTCAGCATTGATGCCTCAACTTTGAAGGTTTATCTTTGATGACTCATCTTTTGATGACGTTACATTTTGATACACCATCTGCGTCAAGAGATCTTGATGAATATCAACCTTGGAAGGGACTGTAATCCCCCACATCATAGAACCGAGTTAATATTAATGTCTTCACCCGTTCATAAAGCTGACCCACAGGGCGCAGCAAGCCCCCCTCCCCGCAAGAATGGGAGGCCTACCCGCAACCCAGGTGCGACTCCATCGCACGCGCGAATGAAAAATATTTATTATAATACTAATAATAAGACATTTTATTTCATACTTAAACATTTCAAGGAATTTCGTTTCAAATATACTATGAGTCATTCATTTTAATTTCATACTTAAACATTTTTTATTAAAAACATTTTCGCGAACCTAAAATATATTTACTATAAGTCATACATGACCTATTATTTTAACTACATATATTTATTAAACATTATTTTTACTTAATACTTTCTACTTAATACTTTTTAATTTATAATTTTTAAAAATTTTGTAATGTAAGAAGAAAAAAATTCAGAGTGTCGATATATAAACATTCATTTTAACTACAATTGTAGAAATTTTATTAAAAAACATATACTTTACATACTTAAATGCAGTAAAGCAGTAAAACAATAGAAGTGTTATACTAATCCCCTAGGGGATTAGTATGCCTTTGTTTTTCTGCTTTACTGCTTAACTTTCTGCTTTACTGGCTTTAACTCATGTTTTAACTGCTTTTAAAACTTTCTGCTACTGCTTTGAACAACTCAACTGTTTTAACTCTTTAAACTTCTCTGCTTTACTGTTTTAACTCTCTGCTTTCCTGCTTTAACTCATATATTTATTAACTATTGATGTTTTCTTTTATATTTTTTATTTGTTTGTTTTAATACTTTTTATTTATTATTTCTTTTTTATTTTTGTTTTAATACTTTTGTTATTTTTTAAATTTGTAATGTAGAATTAAAAAACACACCAGAGTTTCGGTATATAAACATTTTTTTTTAATAAAAATTGTACGAAATTTTATTTAAAAACTATAAATTAAAAACCCTTAAACCAGTAAAGCAGTAAAACAATAGAGGTGTTATTACCTAACACCTAGGGGATTAGTATTGTTTTTGTTTAGCTGCTTTACTGCTTTACTTTCTGCTTTACTGCTTTTAACTCATGTTTTAACTGCTTTTAACTTTCTGCTTTACTGCTTTAACTGCATGTTTTTACTCTTTAACTGTTTCATAGATGTGTAAAAGCATCTTCTGCTTTACTGCTTTAACTCATATATTTATTAACATTATGTTTTCTTTTATATTTTTTATTTTGTTTTAATACTTTTTATTTATTATTTCTATTTTTATTTTTGTTTTTATTACTTTTTTTATTTTTAATTTTGTAATGTAAGAATAAAAAACACAAATTTTCGGCTATATTAACATTTTTTTTTTTAATAAAATTATAACAAAATTTTTTTAAAAAAAAATACTTTTAGCAACCCTTAAAGCAGTAAAGCAGTAAAAAAATAGAGGTGTTATTACCTAACACTAGGGGATTAGTATGCTTTGTTTTACTGCTTTACTGCTTTAACTTTCTTGCTTTACTGCTTAACTCATGTTTTACCCTTAACTTTCTGCTTTACTGCTTTAACTTCATGTTTTACTGCTTTACTTTCTGCTTTACTGCTTTAACTTTCTGCTTACTGTTTTAACTTTCATATGTTTAACTGTTTTAACTCATATATTTATTAACATTATGTTTTTTTATTTTGTTTTAATACTTTTTATTTATTTTATTATTATTTTTATTTATTTTTATTATTATTTTTATTATTTTTATTATTTTATTTTTATTATTTTTATTATACTTAGTGATATTTACTTCATGCCTATTGTTATTATTATTTAGACACACATACACCACCACACACAACACAAACACACCACACACACACACACACACACACATACACTTACACTATACACACATTCACTATGACACTTATACACACATTCACTATGACACTTACATTTAAACCCATAGACACTTACATTTTACACTTATACACACGTAGACACACACACACATCACACAGCACACACACACTTAACTTATACACACATTCATATGACACACTTATACACAATTCACTATGACACTTACATTTGTCGCATAGACACTTACATTAAACTTTACACTACACACAGATTTACTTACCACTCACACAGATTTACTTACACTCACACAGATTTACTTACACTCACACACAGATTTAATTACACACAGATTTACTTACACTTGCACACAGACAGCACACCACACACACACACAACACACGGTCAACACACACCACACCCACGCAACCACCTTACACATAATAACGTATAATTTATTAAACCTTTTATGTTTTTAATTAAACACGTATTTTTATATTACTCATGTCAAATCCAACTAAAATTATTTCAAAGTTTCTTAAAACTTCTATAATAATCAATCATTATCTTGAACAAAGAATTTATTATTAACTGTTAATACTTTTTGTTTATAAATTTTATAACTATCAAGTTTTAAAATAACTTTTACTAAAATTTTATAATTTTATTAAAAACATATATTTTACGTACCTTAAAGGAATAAATCAGTAAATCAGGCCCCCAGCACCCCTCTACACAAAGCTATGCCACGTTTTGTTCTCTTGAACTTACTGCTTTACATATCTTTAAGCCATGTAATAAGTTAAAAATAAACAAAATAACGTTTCTCTTCTCTGCTAACATAAAATGTATTTTAATTAAAAATCATTACTAAGTTTTTTATTTAAAAATACAATTAATCTGAGGAAACATCCAAAAGATTTTAAATTATTTTGAACTACAAAATATTTCAAAAGTTTTTTAAATAGATAGGGTTTTCTTATTATTATTATTATTATCGAATGTACATTGACAATCCATCACGAGAAAACAAAACAACAACCGCACTCCTTACAGATACGAAACTGCGCCCTCTCTCTCTGTAAAATGTGCTTGAAATACTCTTTTAGGTCTAAATTTTAGGATAATCTTTTTGTAAACTCGGGGCGATTTTAAGCTATTCCAGGTCAAAATATATTTCAAAACTGACCTTTTTGTGTAAAATGTGGTGCAATAACTAACCATTAGGCCCTAAATTTAGGCCTAATTTAGGATAATCCTTTTTGTAAGCCTAATTCCAGGTCAAGGTTAAAAGGTAATTTCCCGTATAGGAAAGAATCATTGTATTATTATTTTTTATAAATAATTTGTATCAACCTGAAACATGCTGGATCGGTAAGATCCTTTAAGCAGGTAAACAGGAATGTTTTCCTTACTTGTGATTGGTCGGGGTATTCCTTATCTCTATATGACCTCGTAATGTGATTGGTCGAGAGCTTAATTTTATCGTCTTTTTGAAAATTAACTTTGTTCTTTAAACTTGTATTGAGCAGGTGTGTGGTTTTATTATCTTTAGACCCAAACTCATTTTAAAATCATAGTCATTTAGCTGTTAAGCGGTGCACAAAATATATTAAGAAATTAAAAGGTGTTTTTTATTTTACTAAGTGTATATCATCATTTATATAAATACTTACATTGAGGATTCATTATTAATTTCACTAGAATACGATAATAATTAATTCACTAGTTATAAGCTAGCACCTGGGCTCAGCATGAAGCCCCACCCGCAAAAGGGCAGCCAACACACGCACTCCGGCTGGTGCATCCCGCGCGTCCTCCGCCCGCCGCCGTGTGCGCCGCAGGCGCAATATTTCGCGTTCCCGCCCGCCCGAACGCGTCCGCAGGCGCAATATTCCCGCGCGAATTATTATTTTAGAACACGCATACACACACACGCACACATACACACACACACCACACCCACCACACAACACACACACAACACTACACAGTCACCCACACACACACACCCCACCACACACACACAACACACGCAACACTCACTTACACATATAAGTATAATTTATTAAAACATTTTATTTATTTTAATATTATACTTAGTGTTATTTTACTTATGTTAAATTGTTATTATTATTAAACACCATACACAAACACGCACACATACACACCCACAACCAACAAACCACTCAAAAAAAAAAACGCACAGCTCACTTGCACATATAGCGCATAATTTATTAAAACATTTTATTTTTATTTATTATTATAGCTTAGTGTTATTTACTTCATGCCAATTGTTATTATTATTTAGAACACACATAACACACAAACCACGCACACACACACACCACACACACCTACACACCCACACTCACTTGCACATATAGCGTATAATTTATAAAACATTTTATTTTTATTTTATTATTATACTTAGTGTTATTTTCCTCATGCCTATTGTTATTATTATTTAGAACACACATACACACACACGCAAACACACACACACACACACACACACACAACACACACACAACACACACACACACACATACGCAACCCACCACTCGATATTTTGATCCCTCAACTTTGACGCCTCAGCTTTTGATGCCTCACCTTTGATGTCTCAGATTTGAGGCCCCAACTTTGATGCCTCAGCTTTTATGCCTCAGCTTTGATACCTCAGCTTTTGATGCCTCAGCTTTGAATGCCTCAACTTAATAACTTACGCTTTGTACCTCTGCTTTATGGTTCATCTTTCATGCTCATCTTTGATGGCGTCATCTTTTGATAACCACCTTATATTGGATGATTTCAGCTTATAAGCATTCATTTTACCATAGACCTTAACACTTTACACTTATAACACATCATACCTATATCTCTTATTCACACATCCGCACATACACAATAGACACTTACGTTCCCCCATAGACACTTACACTCAACACACCAACAAAATATATATATTTATTATATAATTATATATATATAATATATATAAATAGTATATATTATAATATATATATAATTATACTATATATATAATATATATATATTTCATTCGCACGGGAAAATATAGCGCCTGCGGGCGCACGCGCGGGCGGGAACGCGGAAATATTGCCCCTGCGGGCGACGCGGCGGGGGGGGACGCGGCGGGCGGGGAACGCGCGGGGATGCACCAGCGGGTGCGTGGGGTTGCCTGCCTTTGCGGGTGGGGCTCATGCTGAGCCCTGGTGGTTAGCTTATGAACTAGTGAATTTATTATTATCTATTCTATTCTAGTGAATTTAATAATTATTCCTCAATGTAAGTATTTTATTTAATATATGATTACACTTAGTAAAATAAA
>JABUQX010038385.1:7500-18449 GCA_015478945.1 Trachelipus rathkii
TGATATATCTGATAGATATATATATAAAGATTGATTTTCAATTATAATACTCAAAGGGGGAAAGTTCCAAATGATAAATTTTATACAAGAATCGTTTTGTTACCGACTCTTAAAAAATCAAAATTTCACATTTATGAAAATTTGACAAAGTTTCATTTACGATTTCATTTTTTTTTATTATATCAACCTTTTAATTTTCCATTATTTACTGTACGTATATAATAAGACCCTTTTTTCTTTTTTATAAACAAAAAACTTTCACTTTTGTGAATAAAAAAAAAGGAAATTCCCTTTGAGTATATTTTTACCAAATCTTTATGTGCGAAATCCGCATTTTTTATTGACAAATTTTGGAGTGAATAAAAATATTCGACCAAATATAATATATATATTATATATATATATATATATATATATAAAAAATATATTATATATAAAAAAATTATATATATATATAATATATATATATATATATATATATATATATATATATATATATATATATATATTTTATATTTTTATATTTTTCTATACTATATATATAATATATATAATATATATAAATATTTATATATATATATTACATATATATATATATATATAATAATATAATATAAATATATATAAACAATATATATATATATATATATATAATAAAACATAAAAAATTATAAAATAATTTTTAAATAAAAGAATATTCTATATATATATATATAATATATATATATATATTTAAATTTTTAATATTAATAAAAAACATTTTTTACCTTTTATAGACGATGCAATAATATCGTACTTACTAACTTCAATTTTTATGGACTATATTTCAAATGACAATTTTCAATTTATGAATTCTGATACTTTTCTACATTTCATTTTTCTCGATTTAGCGTTTTTACTTACTTTTATTTTTATTTTTTATTTTTTCCAATTTAGCGTTTTACTTTTAATGAATTTTATTGACAGTTGTTCATCTTCCCTTTTTACTTTTATATTTTAACTTTTAGAAATTTTACCATTGGAATTTATTATCCAATTTTTACCTTTCGATTTTTGGTTCGCAAACTTTACAAATAAGTTGTTACATTTGAAGTGTGCGAGTTTAAAGTTTGTATGTTTAAAAAAAAATAGTTTACATGGCGTTGTTTACTATAAATGTTGACAATATTATACTTTTATTATTTCGCCGAAAAAAGAGTAGATAAAAAGAAAAGTTCAAAAAACTCGTAGATTCTCCATAACTTAACTTTAAAACTGGACCCTAAATTTTAAGCAATACGGAAAACAAGAAAAACGACTGAAAAGACTGTCCAACGCGAAGTTTACAAGTTTTACGATGAGAACAAACTTGCAACAAAAATCGGTAGGCTAGCCGGAATTACAGTTCAGTTTTTCTTTTGCAGGACTATTCCTATAAGAAATACCACAACACTATATAAAAACTTGTGGGTCCACGATCAGATCAGATTGCTCTAACTGGAGCAACCCAAAAAGAAGAGACTAAGTTCATATATAATGTTGAGATATTTTTCAGAAATGAATAATGGACGAATCAAAACTGAAGCCTTTTTACTATACATCTGAAAGGAGAGAAGGGGGACACGAAGTCATTAGTAGGGAATCCTATCGGTTTGTCCAGAAGGCATTGACACAATTAACATACCTATGTAAAATCCTATGAATACCATATAAAGAAGTGAAAGTTAGCATTTCCTTCCCTGATCAAAAACAAAAAGCATCAAAGGGAACCTACTAGAATGGTGGTTACTTCCAAAAGAGTAATGACAACCTAAAAAGGAAAGCGTGAGATTCGTCTAAAGCAGCGTTTTCTCAAGCCTTTTGAAGTCTCGCGAGCCCCCGAAAGCCAAAACGCATAAAGTTAGTAACCTCGCCCCAATCATTTAACCCATAGATATATATATAATATATATAAAATATATATATATTGATATATATATATATTATATAATATAATATATATATATATATAATATAATATATATAATGTAGTATATATATTATATATATATATATATTATAATATATATATATCATACGGGTATAATATATATAGTTTATATATATATATAAATTATATATATAGATAAACTATATATAATATAGGTATAGTATTATAATATTATATATATAAATATAATAAGTTCCTTAATAAAAGATGCTTTTCGATGCATTAAGTATATAATTTTGATGTTTATTAAGTATTAACTTTTCATAAATAACAACCTACTGTAATTTGACATGTCACTTTCTTCAGAGTGATGATGTCCTAAAAAAAAAGGGATCTGAGATTCGTCTGAAGGATAAATCTCATCCAAGGTTTTATTATTACGTTAATACTGCATTTTAAATGACTCTTTTAGATATCTTTCAACGGTGGAACTCGGAGATGCAAACTAAATTGGACGGAGTTTGTTTGCTGCCACAAAAATGAAGAAGAATGTGAGGCGTCATTCATGTCCGCATTTTTATACTCCTCGGAGAGATTGCCGAAGCGGTTGACAACGAGTGATTAATTGAAAAAGCATTAATATGATTACTAATGCTAAAGTTATAATTTTAATGCCAAAAGATAGCAAATTTAAAACTATTCATTGAATATAAATGCCAAAATGCCAATTTAATGCCAAAATGAAAAATATCAGTGTTTAATAATTAATTATTTTTTTTGAGTGTTAATATAAATATTTTTGCTCAAAAGAATTATTTAGAACATTAATAATTGATGATGTAGACATTAGACAAAAGGAAAAAAATTAAATATTCAGAATCTAAAGAGTTAAAAAAACAACAAAAAAAAAAAAAATTTAACATATTAACAAAAAACCATGTTTTTTTTATTACAAAGCCTTTTTTTTGTTTTGTTTTTTACAATTGTCTTTTATTAAGAATGAGTTTTGTTTTTTCTTTTTATGTTTGCTTCGAGGGTCGTTAAATAAATATCGTCCTTTGATTGTTTTGTCCACTCAACAGGAATTCAGTCCATACGATATTTATTGTTTTTAAAGAAAAAGTAATTAATGCCGTTACTTGGCAGAACGGCAAGAGTTAATTCACACGCTTGTTTTGAAGATACTGTGTTTCAATCCCTCATGCTGATCCTAGAAGAAACTTTCTAGAAAATTCCTCTCCTTCAATAGGGCTATGCCCGTGGGGTTTGCGAACTTTATATCGTATATATATATACTATATATATATATTATATATATATATAGTATATATGAATATTTATATATATATATATTATATATTTATTATATATATATATATATAAAATAGTATATAATATAAGTATATAATATATAATTATTTATATAGTTAATTAATTTACAGAATGTAGTTGTGATGAAAGTGAAACATACTTAATAGGTTGTCTTAAAAAACGATGAGAAACAGGAATTCTTCCTACTTTGACGTGAAATTTCGAACAGAAACAATGAGAAAGGAGCTTGCAGGCGGGGAACATAATGACAATACAAGTAAATGACGTCACTCGACGGTAACCGAGCAACATCAAATAAACATCGAATGTCGATTAAAAAATTCCCGACGATCTCCATTTATATGCAAATTCAATATAAAAGGATTTGTTCATTTATTTGTCTGTCCATTCCAATCTCTGATTCAACTTCATTTTGATATATTCATTCTTTCTTTCTTTCAAACACACGGACACGCACCTATATACTCACACACTCACATACACACCTACACAAGCACTCACATGCACATACACAACACCCTAGCTTGTATAGCAACATACTTGTGAGGTTGTTATTGAATTAAGACATTGATATTAGAGGAGTTTTTAACTGTTGTTTAAATTATACATTTTTAATAGTTGGTTAAATGAATTATGAATTAAATAAATTAAGTAATTAAATCACTAATTTAATAAATTAATTATAAGTTTCTAGTTTAAATAATTTTGAATTTAAAAAAAAATGCATGTGAAAATTTTTCACACGAGTTTTTACTATAAAAATAAAAAATTCAATTTTTCATTAATTTATTAAGATCCAGTTAATTAATTTACTTCAATGCATACACACGCACACCTATATATATATATAGTATAATATATATATAATATATATATATATTATAATTATGATATCTAATATAATATAATATATATAATAATATTTATATATATATATATATATATATATATATATATATAATAGTTAGTATATTAGTAGTAAGGAAGGGGAAACTGAAAAGTGTCACCTTTTTTGGAATTGTAGCTTTTTGGCCTTGTAGCTTTTTGGCCTTGTAGCTTTGCGAAGGGGCGCGCCAGACGGTTGCGAAGCAACCGTCGTAGTACCTCCCCCTAGTTTTGGCCCCCTTTAGGGGCTTAGCCCTCTTTTTGATGTTTGGCCTTGATATTTCGGATTTTGGCCTTGGCATATTTATCGGTCGGCCTTGTACCGGTATAAGGGTGAATTGCGCATTCATTCAAGGCTCAGTGGAGGGATTAATAGCTGATTATCTTGAGCTCATTCCGGTACACCTGCCGCTTTGGCCTTTGGTAGGTAACTGTGCTAACATGAGGTCGTGTAGGTACCTGACCTGTATGGATCTGTCCTAACCTTATTTCCATCCGCGGTCGCACCTACCCCTACACACACACAACACACGCTCACGTGGGCTACGTATCATATATATATATAGTATGATAGTATATATATATATTTATATATATATATATAGTATATATTATATATATTATATAAGTTATATATAATATATATATATTTATATATATATAATATATTAGAATATAGTATATATTGCGCACCCGTTGACACACACACACACACAGCACACACACAATCACTCACACACACACACCAGCACACAGCAACACACACACACACACAACACACACGACACACACTCGGATATTTTGATGGTCAGGCTTTGAGTGCCTGCACCTTTGATGCTCAGCATTGCATGTGCAACATTGAATGCCTCATTTGATGGCCACCTGATATTGTTGGTTGCAGCTTTTGGGGATGGTGCCTATCTTGATGGTTTATCTATATTTTGTTGGCTCAACTTTGAATGCTCATCTTTGATGACTCCAGCATTATTGATGGTTCGCTTTGATGACTCAGATTTTTGATGGTTCAGTACATTTGATGGTTCCGCAATCACCGTTTTAGGAGATATGTAGGAGATGTTCTTAGTTAGTGTTGCTCAGTGAGTTTAGATGAGTGCGCGGTGAGTGCAAGTGAGTATGGCGCAAGCGAGTGCATGAGTTGTCAAGTTCGAGTGGCCAAATGAGTGCCAAGTGAGTGCCGACATAGTGGCCCAACCTGAGTCCACATAGTGCCGAACGTGAGGTGCCACTTTTTTCAAGCCTTTTCTAGCCTCCGCTGAGCCTAGAATAGCGCCCTAATATAGATGTCTACCCTAGGTTATAAGGTATGAGCAATCGATTGGTGTGTATATTACAAGTCGCTAGGATGCTTCCTACTATGTGTAATCTTTTTCTAACACTTATAGCACGACAGGAATATATATCTAAAGAGTTACACTTTGAGACAGTGAATCGCAAACCGTTTTTCTGAAGTCCGCGTCGGCAGAGAGTATGAAGAACACCCAAGGGCATTTACTTAACACCGCTGGGGAGAATTGCCCGCCGAGGTGCGGTTTACCGCAGGCGCAATATTTCCGGCATAGACGCGCGCGCGTGCCCGCGAGGTATGCTGCTCAATAAATTTGGTTTACATAAATTAATTGCGTCTATAAACCAGTAAGCATTGCACGCCTGGAGCGTGCGTTAAAGCAGGCAGCGCAATATTATTCGGCAAGCAGTCCCGGCATACTAAGCGCGAACTCGATAATCAATGAGGTGATAGCTTAGGCAATGTATACAAACCCTATTTTCAATTTGGAATGTAATTACTGTTATTTCCTAGGAATATATTAAGGTCTTTATGTAATGAATTGCATTGAGTTATCATTATTATACCTAGTTTAAAATTCATAGGATTATGATGTATTTACAGGCAAGATAAAGTTGCATTATTATTGAGAATCTAATAATGGACTAGGTTACAAAATAAACTTAAAAGGCAGTAGAGTTAAGACAATAAGGACTATCTTTATATAGGCCAAGGTTGGTTTACTAGCAACAAAGGATTAGTAGCGTTTTTGTTATTTAATCTTGTTTTTGAGACGTGGCTTGTAACTCATATGCTTTACTGCTTTAACTATCTATTTGACTGCTTTAACTCTAGCTTACATAATTAACAACAGTAAATCAGTAAATTCAATAGAGGTTGTTCCTAGCCACCAAAGGGATTGAGTATGCTTTTGTTTTACTGCTTTTACTGCTTTTACTGTTTTATGTTTCACTGCTTTAACTCATATAAGTCTTATTTAACATTAATACCTTAAAGCAGTAAATCAGTAAAGCATAGAGGTGTTACGCTAGCAACAGAGGGATTAGTAGGTCTTTGTTTTACTGTTTTACTGCTTTTAACTAATATGCTTTAGCTGCTCTTACACTCATATATTTTTAACCATTACATAGCCTTTACGCAGTTAAATCAGTAGAAAAAAAAAAATAGAAAAATCAAGTAGAGGTGGTTACTAGCACCGAACGGGATTAGTATGCGCTTTCTTGTTTTACTGTTTACTGCTTTAACTCATATGATTTACTGCTTTAACTCAAATATTTATTAACATTATTTTATTACTTTTATATTTTTATTTTGTTTTAATGACTTTTTATTTAATTTAAGCTTTTTTTTTGTTACGAAGAATTTTATTATTTTTATTATTATTATATTTCTTTCTATTTGTTATTTTTTGTTTATTTAATTATTATTTAAAATTGTAATGTAAAAGAAAAACACACGCAGTGTCTATTATATAAACATTTTATTTTAATAAAATTGTCACGAAATTTTTATTAAAAAAATATACTTTACAGATCTTAAAGCAGTAATAAAGCAGTAAATCAATAGAGTTGTTGCTTAGCAACAAGGGGCTTAGTAAGGTTTTGTTTTACTGCTGTAACAGGCTTTAAATTAATCTGCATTATTCGAATTATTCACACTTGACGAGTATGGATCGTGGAGAAATTTACGTTTTCGAAGGTCCGGCTACATCGTCCTCGTAGCTGGGGCCGACAGGCTGCTGTAAAAACCTTTCTATTATTAAGATATTTTTAGAGGAATGGAGAATTTTTGAGGCAAGCCCTGTAAAAATAATATGGTTTTATAATGTTTATCAGGAAAATTTAAAGAATATAAAGGGATGTAATTCAATTTCCATGAAGGGATTATACGATATTGAGATCATTGGACAATATAGCTTGGCCATAAATTATTGTATTTAGATAATTCTTAATGCAGCAAATTTGAATTTTGGAAATAGGCAGAAAGCGTTTCACGTTATTCGTCACCATCTAAATATCTCGGTGTTTTTTCAAAACACAGAATATTTTTCATCAAGCAAGCATATGCGAAGTGTTTCTTTAAACACTCAGTATTTACTGGTGTTTTGAGCAGAGAAGCGACATGAGTCAAATTAATGTATTTGCAACTCAAATGTTTCCCCTTCAAAGGAAAGAGTTTCTTAAAAGTATAGTAAAGAGGTTCTTCGATCCACACGGTTATTTGATGTGTGAACTTCACCAAACAACCACGTACGAGTGTTACTTCGGTACAACATTCTACCGCTATGAGATAGAAACTGTATACATACGTGAATTAATAAGTGCTCTAGTTGCAAAGTATTTACCTCTTATAAAAAAATTTAAAAGCTGAAACATCTTAAAAACGTAAACTAATTAGCGAGGATGAGAATTCATCCAGTGTGTATGTGAGTCTGTTTCAATCTTTATAAAGAGGAAATGTTTCCTTTAAACAGACTCTGCAGAAGGTAAGAGCTACGTCGTTATAAGAAACCTCATTAAAAAATCTCCTCACATAAAAAGTTGAAAATAAAAAGAAGTACTACGGAAAGCGGAGGGGCATTCCTTTCATTACTCTTCTCCGTTATACGCTCCCACTGATAACTAAAGTGGTTGTCCCCATGAAATGAAGAGGTTGGCTGTACTTCCCATATAAATGAGTCAATGAGAAAATGAAGTTATAATACATAGCAGGCATCTGTACGACGATTCAGTTCTCAGATTCAGCATTCACAACCTCTATTGAACGTTATTACCGCCACTGTGGCAAAATCCACAGTTTTCACATCATTCGACAACCGCCAATATATGAGGATATTACACACAATGCATGGCATTTACAACCTCTTTCACTTCAACAAAGCCACAGTTGCACCAACAGAATCTTGATATTGGTGGGACCGCACTCATTATTTTTCAACAGCCTTTACCTTATAGCCGATATGACTAAGTTTGATCAAGATAACACCATACGAGAAGAGTGTACAGGATATTAAATTCAGACATTAAAATCCATGAGAAACGCATCTTGATACTATGAATGCATACCGAAATTGATAGGTCGTTAAAGACTTGGCTCTAGGCATCACCATTACGTAACCCGCACCGATGATGTAGATATCCTAATGAAGTAAAACTTGAAGTGAAGAATGAAGATAAATTTAAAAATATCCTAGAGGCGAGCTTACCTAATAGAGTGCGTAAATCAAGGAATAGCTTTATATAATATCTTAAAAGAACAATTATCTTAAATGAAGGAGGGGCAGATCGTAATTGTGATGTAGTTTAAAGGGTTCAAATAAATTGTGGATCTTGATAGTGATCTCTCACGTAAGCCTGGAAGAAGGGTCCTGTAAAAGGATGGGAATGAGATCAAACAAGAACTTCAGACTATTAATTTTCCCAGAACTTTAATCTTAAATACACAACGGCTATAGCAGACTTGGATAATATCCCAAAGATGCCAAGACCTGACTCAAGTCCCTCAGGTACTTCTTACGCTTCAGATATAAGTTTTAAATTGTTAGCGAGAGGAGAATAAGAAAAAGCACCTTATCAATAAACTGTTAGGATTAAATTCGTGAATTATGTATTATCATATAGTACTTTATTTAGGTTGTAATGTCTGTGTATAAATAAATATGTATTTTAAACCGGCCTTTTTCTTTATCCGGCTTGGGACTTTAGTAATTTTTTGTGACAAATATATATATATGGATCTTATATTATACTATATTATATATATTATATAGTATATATATATTATATATATATATATATATATATATATATCTATATATATATAAATATTAATATATAGCATTTACATGTGGGTCAGTAGCCAACATGGAGGCAAAGGAGGTAGTTTGATAAGATTAGACTTCAGATGCTGAGGGAACCAAATAGTTTTGGGGGCTTCACTAGGTTTGTTTTAAGGTATCCTAATATTGAGAAAAAAAAGAGTTAAAGCATATTTAGAGGGCGAAGAGGACATTTACTTCCATAAACCTGTAGAGAAAAAGTTCCTACAGCGGAAAACGCATAATTGCTCCCGCAGTCGATACGTGTGAAATGGCAGTTAGACTTATGCGAATGATTAATATACGTTCTATATCAATGAAGGATTTCAATAGCATACTTTTTACTATTGACGTATACTCTAGAAACTTGTGCGGTTGAAACCCTTAAAAGATAAAAGATTCAGCTTACAGTTGCCATGCAGTAAATTTGAAATTATAGAGGATGAACGTAAGGCTCCTAAAACGATCTGGACAGATTCAGGAATGGAATATTCAAGGGTCGAGAGTTTCAGGAACTGCTTTGGGAGTATGGTATAAGCTATTACAATACCTTCCGTAAACAAGCAGCTAAGTTGAAAGAGTCCAGCGTAATATTAAAGAACGCATGCATAGGTATTTTACTAAAATGAAATACTTTTAAAATCATATTGATATACTGGAAGCGATCTAGCTTATTCTTATAGCAGATCTTACCATAGAACTATAAAGGCACCCTGCTACTCCTTTAGAAATGTCAAAAACTAGAGGCCATCGACCCCATTTGTATGAAAAAGAAAACAAAATAAAAGATAATTCGGCAGGGATAAAGGTAAACGATTATGTAAGAGGGTATTCGAAACAGAAGAAAGATTCGAAAGGGGAGAAGCCGGATGGGTCTACAGAAGTTTTTAAAGTTCACATATCCGCCATTCCGTCGTGATAGTTTAAATTTATATTATCTGGAGGATTTTAAAATGGTGAAAAAATAAAAGGGGGTTCGTATTAAACCAAGGAACATAGCAAAAGAGTAAGGTTTCAAACCTGGTAACTCACGAGATAAATAAAGACTTGAAAAAATTTAGCTACGAGAGGTAAAGGAAAATAAGCCACGGCTACTTGTGAATGGAGGGGGTACTCCTGCGCTAAGGTTTGTAATACTTATGTAATGCAAGTGAAGTTATATAATCGATTAATCCAGTTGGTATATAGGCATGGGAGAAGTGTAGATCACTTTTCTTTAACGTCTCCGTCTTCAGCCCTCTTTGGATATTACATCCTGATAAATAAATTTCGCGGATTTGTACAACTGGGTTAATGAATCTATACCAACTTGAGAAGAGAGGTATAGAAGTAGGATTATGTGAAATGATATTAGAATTAGCGGATAGTAAATTTACCGTCACAATCTATTCTGGATGTTGGTGTGCAGAAGTGTAGAATGTGTTGAAACTATATTACAATGTGGAAGATACTGCGTGATCTGAAAAGGACTACAATTGCTACAAAGCTGAATACGACTACATTTGGTAGCAAAAGAATAATGTCTTGTGAAGAATTTGCTCTGCGGAGGTCATATTTTAAATCGGTGCCTGCTATTTTCAGTCATTTAAACGTTCTCTTTGATATGAGTATTATGTGTAGGGACTTGGTATACAAAACTGATATGCGTACCTATGAAGATAAAGTAATAATATCTTTAAGATCAAAAGTAGGTGTAAACC
>JABUQX010038386.1:0-5000 GCA_015478945.1 Trachelipus rathkii
CTCCCCTTTACATTCACACAACGAGATTTAATTGCAACCAGCCACCTTCCCTGCCATTCACAATTTCCTACTACACTCCTGCATCATCCGTTCCCTTCCTCATCCAAACACATACCCTAAATATTTAACTCGAACACTTGCTCCAGCTGCTCATCATCTAACATAACTTCACACCTGGGACTGTCCTCAATACTCACAACCATAACCTTACTCTTATCTACGTTTACTTTCAGACCCCTCCTTATTACATACCCTGCCAAATCTCTCACCAATCCTCTCAAACTCTCTTCAGACTCGCAACAGAACCAAATCATCCGCATACAATAGGGTAGGGGCAAACCCTACCACTTTCTCCATTCTCCATCATCTCTAAACACCATTTCCTGCCATCCCACCTCGAATTCTTTCATAAACCCCAATCCATATACAAATTGAAAAACCAACGAGACATAACACAACCCTGTCCTCACTCCGCTATTAATCCTAAACCAAATCATTTTGACATCATTTATTCCTACACACGCTTCAATATCGTCATACATACTTTTGATTCATTCAGAAGCCTACCACCAACACAATATATCACTAATACCTGCCATAAACCTTCCCTCTATTAATCTTATCATACGCCTGTTGTAAATCCCATAAAACCTAGAAATAATAATTATCTTTCTTCTCCCTCATTTTTTATCAATCAATTTGTTTCAATGTAAAGATTTTGATTTCCACACAATCTCTCTACCACTCGCTAAACGCACCTGTTCTTTCACCAATCATCAGGTCCCTCAGTCACTCGACGCACCTCTTTCGACGACAAAATACCAGCATATAAAACCTTCCCTACAATACACTCATAAACTTTATTCCCTATAATTTACAGTTCCCCTTTTCTCCCTTACCCTTAATCACAAGGGTACTATTACCCGTCTCATCCAATCCCTTGGCAACTATAAACCTCCATAAAACGCTTTATCTACACAACCTTCCAAAATCCAATCAATCACCATCTCGCCTCACGCTCTTGATATTTCAACTAGTATTTCATCTATACCTCTGCCAGATTTAACCATTCTTCAACTTTTCTCACCCTAACCCATTACCATCCTCCTTACTAAACCCAAAGCCTCAATTTATCTATTTCCTTCTGCACGCATAAAGAACCACAAACGCAGGTAATGTAACACGCCTCATCACTGTTAATGATTGTGTGATTTTTTCGAAAGTGTTCTTCCTTTCTCCACACTCCCCTCACATCCATTTCACATCAGTTACAAAAGCTACCATTCCCTCTAATTCATTATTCCTAAGCAGATTCCCCTTATTCTCAATTCTAAACCTTTCGCGCTTCCCCTTCCAGAAAGAGCTTCCTATTTCCTTGTATTCTCATTCATCCTCCTTCCAACTGTTCATTTACCTCTTGTTTTCCTCCTACGTATACACTTTTAGTATTTCTTTTTCCTCCTAATATAATTCCAAGCATCTTTTCTTTTGAAACTTATCATTTGCTTTTAGTACATTTCACCACGCTTACTTTTACCTTACACCGCTTTCAAATTTTCTCACCCTCTTCATTCCCACCATTCGCTGTTTAAACATTTCCTTCTTACTTCCTACTTTAAGCACCATCCACACACTTCCCTTTGCAATAACTAACAAATAGCTTCCTTCATATTGCCTCCCAGATTTGGTTCGTTAACTTTGGTTCACATTCAACCGATTTACTTACGAGCGCTCTTACATACTTATCCTTATTCTCTTTCTCACTTAAACTTCTCACTCTTAATTTTACCTACTTCCTTTCGTATCACCTTCCTCTCCATCCAAGCCCCCACTAACTTAATTTTACATAGAACAACATAATGATCCCGTAATCCCATTCCTAAACCCCTCACTGATTTAACATCCAACACATACTTTAACATCTCCTTCTTCACCAACACAAAATCAATCATACTTTTCACTTCGATACCATCTCTAAGCCTACACCAACTCTAGTATACTAGGATAATACTTTCGTGTTTAAAGAAAGTATTACTCTCACAACAAACATACCTCTCTCTTCACAGAAATCAACTCACTTTTTACAATTCTTCAATTTTCTCACTCTCCGCACCTTCCCAAAAACCACCTGTTATAACCATCCCTTTTTTGATCACCCTATCCAACCATTCAGTCCCACACCTATCAATCTGAAGCTCCCTACTCACCCCATCCAGAACATCATTCAAATTATCCCAAAGGATACATTATCAAAAATAGCTGAGGGGTAACAAATTTTTATAGCTTGTTCTTTTTATTTAAAAACAATTTTGAATTAAAATTAAGATATGCAAAAACTGAAATTTGGCCAAAGAAGAATGGATATTTCACCGAAGTCGAGATCATATGAAGTTCTTCTTCGCATGGTTATAGGGCGAGACAGGGCCATAGCAACCCGTCCTTTCCTTTTGCTTTATACTCTTGGAAGCGTCGTTTAAAATCTTGTTGCCTAGAAGCAAGAATCCTCTGGAGGCTCTGGCAGAACGAGTTTTTGAGCGCCTAATGGAAGAAAGATGCTAGGTTCTTATTCTGGAAAGGGCGAAATCCCTAACCTGAGAGTGTTAACATCGAGACTGGGCGTCGGAAACCATCTTCGCCGAGGAAATGTTCTTTCCTAGAGTGATCTAGGGTAAGCGTTCGGGCCAGAGATAAGAATGCTGGTCCAACTGACCTCGAGAAAACTAATTTATTTTTTGGATCTTCAGCTGAGTCATGTTTTAAAACTGCAAATTCACAGACGCAGAAACACAGAAGACCCCTGAAAGACTTTTTATTTAAGGAGTCCTGTACCAGAGATACTTCTTATTTCTAATCTCCCACCTCTTTAAAAACGCACCGCCCCTTAAGTATTTTAATTCCCCAGACATTCATCAAGATTTGACAAAACCGGAGAATACTTGGTACAGCTGTTTCAGTGGCGGTTTAGTGGATATGCAGTAAGAGCTTATACTTAAATTACTCATTATCAAATAAGTCCTCTGCCAAGGGCCTAACGAAATTTGTAGAAGATTTCCCTATTAGCAGGGCTTTTGGTATAATGGACAAACTGAGAGGTTCGAAATTGGTAATTATATCAACATCCATTTTATTTATATCAACCCAATCTGCATGTATGAAAAGGAGCTGCCTATCTTCCAGTAACTGAAGGGCAATTGGGAACTGAAAAGACCTAATAGGACGCGGTTCAAAATTGGCATTAAGCAATTTTTAATGTATTTTGATTAATTGATTAGTTAATTTCCTTACTTATATTGTTATTTATTTTTCAGTATGGCTTTTTTCATCTAATTATTTTATGGTATTTACCCGAGTATTTTTTTTTTACAAAGGATTAATTTTTTTGGTTGCGCATTAATGTTTATCTTGGGGTTTAACAGTATTATTATTTAGCATTGTAGATAAACGATGAAAAATAAAATATAGAGTAAAAATATATAAAACATTTTATAGGAAAATATTCGAACTTGTGTAAATTTATATGCCAAAAATTGGGAAGAGTGATCCAGAGATAAATAGAAAGGAAGTATTTTGATTAAAATTTTATATTGTAATCCTTTTAATTTAATTGGAAAGATAATTTCATAAATTTTTGTTTTAATTAAAAGAGCTATTTGAAATTATGTTGTTTCTCCATATATTTGCTTTAATTAAAATATGATTTTAAGTTAAATTAAAATATAAGTGCTTTGATTTGAACTTTTGGTGTAAAATTTTACTGTTTACCATTTTTTATTTAGTTAAATTAATTACTTTTCAAATTTGCTATATTACAAATTGTCTTTGAGAATATTTTCCAAATTTTCAATGGTTACCATATTATTTGATTAAAAACTTATTTTTCCAATTTGTAATGTTAATTTTATATTATTCTTTTGAAAACAATGAAATGATGAAAGATTGATAGTAAAATTTTGTTGTACTGATGCTAGGCATGGTAGTATAAATAGAAGTCTCTTTTTAGCGGAAAAGCTTATTTGAAACTTTGCTTCATTAAGAAACTATGGCTCGTACAAAGCAAACGGCAAGAAAGTCTACCGGAGGGAAAGCTCCTCGCAAACAGTTGGCGACGAAGGCTGCTCGCAAGTCTGCGCCAGCGACTGGTGGAGTGAAGAAGCCTCATAGGTATCGTCCCGGTACCGTAGCTCTTCGTGAAATCCGTCGTTACCAGAAGAGTACCGAATTGTTGATCCGCAAATTGCCTTTCCAACGTTTGGTTCGAGAAATTGCTCAAGATTTCAAGACCGATCTTAGGTTCCAGTCTTCGGCTGTGATGGCTCTTCAGGAGGCTTCCGAGGCATACCTCGTAGGTCTCTTCGAAGACACCAACTTGTGCGCCATTCACGCCAAGCGAGTTACTATAATGCCAAAGGACATTCAATTAGCCCGAAGAATTCGTGGAGAGAGAGCTTAAAAAGTGATATCAATCTGCTGCAAATAAAGGCCCTTTTTAGGGCCACAAAATATTACTAAAGAGATAATTAGACTAAACATAAGTAAAAATGTGTTATTATTTCTATAAATGTCTATTTAAATTGTTGAAAGAAGATAATCGTGCGTTAGGATTTTATTCTATAGCTGCAAAAACGATTGAAAGCAGAAGGTAATAATTATGTAAAGTTAGCGAAGCAGTATAATAGATGAATAATCTTATAACTCGCACACCCAAACATCTTTGGATTATTGCGGTGTTTGTTTATAAGACTTATCTATTATACAGTTGACTTAGTATATTGCAAGGATTAATTATTGACTCTGCCTTGAAGTTAAGCTCAACTTCATTTTCACTCCTTTCTTAGTTTATACGTATTTGTTACCTAATAAGTCCTTATCGAATACAAGAAAGAGTAAAGAGAAGAGAAATAAAAATTCTGAGCTCTTTTTAATTAATTATAGTAAGTTGCAATTTTTATATTATTATTATTATTATTATAATTAATATATATATATATATATATATATAT
>JABUQX010038386.1:17500-23765 GCA_015478945.1 Trachelipus rathkii
ACCATATTATTTAATTACAAAACTTATTTTTCCAATCTTGTAATGTTAATTTAGATTATTCTTTTGAAAAAAACCAATGATATGAAAAAATGATGAGAAGACTTGTCAGTATACAATTTTGTTTGTATCGATCTAGCGCATATGTAAGTATAAATAGGTTCTCTATTTTTTCCCAAAGATCTCAACAACTTATCACCCTCATCATTTAAGAATTCGTTTTAATCTAATTCGTTAATAATATTACTCACTTCTGTCAAATAAATCTCTTCACTGTGCTGCTCTCCGAGCCACCGCTATATCATATCTAACTAATACTCATCGCTACTCAGCACGTGCAATCGACTCTCTATCCACATCCTTACTAGATCATCTGATGAATCTCATCCAGTAATATAATAACCCTCATGACTCCGGTATCACTCTCTCTACTGCGTCCGTACTCTTCGTGAAATCCCACTCTATACACCTCGAACTTCGTCTTTACCTACATCTTGCGTGTATTCTTTATGCCAGCACATTTCAAATACGTGCGGCACACCATCCTCCTGATATACACATTTATCTCTAGATGAGATCTATAGTATTTCCCAAGTCTGGCTGTAAATGGCTTTCAGGAGGTTCCGGCTCTACCTCGTAGGTTCTTCGAAGACACAACTTGTGCGCCATTCACGCGAAGCGAGTTCCATAATGCAAAGACATTCAATTAGCCCGAAGAATTCGTGGAGAGAGAGCTTAAAAAGTGAAATCGATAGCTGCTGCAATAAAGGCCCTTTTTAGGCACAAAATATTACTAAAGGAGATAATTAGGACAAAAACATAAGTAAAATAGTTGCACACCTCTACTCCCTACGGAGACTATTTTAATGGTTGAAAGAAGGGCTTTCGAGAGGGACTTTAGACTTATCGTCCGAGGCTAGAAACGCAAAATCCGTCGATGAAGAACAGAGAGGGTACATAAGAAGTTCACACGAAGGCAAGTATAATATGATGAATATGGCTGTCACGCCCGAAACTAAGTAGTTGATTGTTTCCGGGGAACTGCCAGAGATAGTAGCAGACATGGGGAGCATCTATAAACGGGACGACGGGCGCGACGAACGGGTCGAATGTTGTGACGTCTTCCATTGAGAGTTACTGCACTTCATTTTCACTCCGAATACACGCCTCCTGTGGTGGTGTGTGTCCAGAGATAGACGTAACCTAGCGCTTATACGACGATACAGGAGATGAAGATACCAGCTGGAGGCCAATCTGTGTCGATCGAGAAGCAGCAAAGCAAGTATAAGAAAAGAGAAAGCCGTGCTCGAGTCATATAGATGAATAGTCACAGTATTAGTGGACCCTTTGTAGTACATCAAATCTGTCTCGCGCCATAGCACGGGGAAGATTCGAGTGTGACCGGTATTTAAATATATAGTGAATAAGTTATATATATATATAATATAGAGTCATTCACACGAATGGATCGTATACATCGTAGATATAGGTAAACAGTGCGACGGTAAAACATTTATATATTACAGCGGTTCTCACAACATAAGTCTATTGCGGACAAATCGTACAGTGGCTATACTCGACCATACGTATGTTCCAGACGAACTGACTCATTCTGCAGCGCTCTACGCGAGCTGCCGCCCACGGCGAGCACAGCGGGAGGGGGCCGAAGAAAGCACAAGGTATAATAATTAATATCACATCTAACACTAGGCCAAGACGCTAAGCTCTGGTCCTCATTTCGTCGCAGCGAGAACTTAACGAGACAGCTGACAGAACGAATAACTTCTGACACATAACTGAGAGAACTTCGGCCTCGCTCTACCTGATCACTCGCTGTGGTGAGGTAACAGTAGTCTCTCTATACTCATCAATACATGCGTGACCATTCGCTACTCCTCATTAGTAGCTTATTGTAAGATAATTAACCTCCAAAATCACGTATAGAGTTCTTCCTTGTCTGTTAGAGATAAACAACAGCCATAGCTGTAAAACTGTCTTCCTCTTGCATGGGCTCCAGTGTAGTAACTGCATTCCCTGATGAATTTCTCAAGAAAACTTAGAGTTACACACGAGTTTTCTCGTTGATTATATCAAGCCAAAATACGCCTTGACGCCACCTCCGAAGCGAACGACGGAATAGCTGGTTTGGTGATACCCTGGATGTTATCACGAAGAACTTTTCTGTGACGCTTGGCGCCTCCTTTCCCAAGTCCTTTACCTCCCTTGCCACGACCAGTCATGATTGAATATTAACTCTTCGTACGTAAAAGCAAAAACGAAATGTATAAAGCCTTTACAAGTCTCGTACTTATATACAAGTCCCCGCACCGGAAAAGTACTTCCCCACCCTTTTATATACGTTTAATTTTTATCGTGTGCATAGTAGATATAAGGACTATTTGAAAATTAATGTCTTAAATTTACCTAGTTGGAACTTTTATAAGAAAATTCAAACACGTTTATTCCATTAAAAATGTTAGTTTTATAACATATAAAAGAAAGATCGAGGTTTGTTTGAGCTGATGTTTATTATTTCATTTTAATATTGACATAACCGTACCCGAAAGGCTTGATCGGAATTTGAATTTCATTCTGCAAACACCAAAACAAATTAAAAATCGCCTACATTGATATAAAAATGTTTGAAAAAACTTTTTCGAGTTTTAATAATTTGTTAACTTTAAAGTTTGTTCAATGTATATATAAAGACACTCTACTCGAAATGCTAGTATCATTAATTAATTGTTAATTTAAAGCGAATGGAAATTGCACCGCACCTATGGCTACCTCAAGACTCCAGCAAGCACCAAATAAGGCTGCAAAGCCTCAAAGAAAATCTAATATCTCTAAAGAGACAAGAAGAAAAGAAGAGGTATAAAACAGAAGGAATTTACAGCCATTTACATCAAAAGTGTGACAGGTTCACCCTATACAGAGTTCTCATCAAAGGAGCTGAAGCTCATGCTCTCCATCATGAATATCTTCTCGGTAATCCACCACAATCTTTCCCGAAAGAATTCTTTGTGAGGATTCCTCTGTTTAGCTCACCCTATACAAACAATGATTGATCGAGCCAAAATCACTTCCCGAAATTTCAAAATAACTGTGTGAGGTTGCAATTCCGTACAAATTGCAAATACTAGCATGACTGAACTCCTTAGGTAACAGAAGCCGTCATCTAATATAGAACATCTATTCTAATCCCAAGAAATATAATAAGCTATCTCAATATAACAAATGCTAAAATATAAAGTGCTTCTTGAAACCACAAATGATAAATAAAAAGAAGCGACAACCCAAGAATTTAATATAGCAGCATTGACTAACTTGTTACTACTATCGTTGAGTGGATCCGAAATGAATATAAGAAAACATTAATGGCATGCAGGATTCAGAGATCTACACAAAGATATATGATAGTATATGTCGAATAGCCAAATAGATAAATGGTTTCAACTGATTAAAAATTCTTTATTAACTCCAAATAAGTTATTGAATAAGAGTTATAATAAGTGACAATAATGATTGAGCAACTTAACACCTAATAACCCATAAATAAATTTACCTCTAATGTGTTAGGTCCGCCACCTCATATCATTGGTTTAATATATCGACAATAGGAGATTCCGTAATTTCACTCAGCCATAATAATTTAATCTCATTAACTTCAATTTCTAGTTTAATTATAGAAGAGAATTAAAATATTTAAATAAAAAAGAAACATATAATCACGAAATCAAGTAAGCTAAATATGAACAAAGTCGTACTCAAAATATTAAATAGTAGCTAAACGCTTCAAATTAAGCACATAAAAAAAGAAATGTAAAAGCAAAGATTCATCAATTCTCAAAATACGAGAAAATCGAAAAGATAAGTTTTATTATATATATATATTATAACTTATATATATATATATGAATATATATATATATAATATATATATATAGATATAATATATATATATAATTATATATATATTATTAATTATATTATATTATATATATATATATATATATATATTATTATATATAATATATAATGATAATATATTATATATATATATATAATATAACTATATATATATAAATATATTGTATACTATATAATTATAGTAGAGAGAAGAGAGATAGATGATGAGAGTAGAAGGCACGTAGTATATAGTGAAATAAGTGGCTGTAGTAGTCGGACCACTGACTATATATTATATTTTATATATAATATTATTATATATTATACTATATAGTATATTATATATTAATCTATTAGATATAGATATATATCACTCAGCGTAATATCTATCGTCCTACTACGCTCATCGATACTTTCTATTACTCACTTTTTATTGATGTTGCTCACTCATTCCGATTAACTACTCAATATCACACCTATCCACCTCTCAGTTAATACTACGCTATCTCTAACTAACTAATAGAATTTCACTATCTAAGCACATGCAGCGTTATTCTTTACACAACACATACACAGCCGCAGTATATATACTAGATTCTTATATATGATTAATTATTAATATATATTAATATAGTATATATATATATATATGGTATATATATATATTTTATAATGAGAAAAAAAGTATAAAAATAAATATAGATATATTTTAAATAAAATATATTAGATAATATATATATTATATATATAATAATATATATAATAATATATACTATTCATAATAGATGAGAGATTTTATAATATAGAATATTTATATAATATGAGTAAGATTATCTAAACCAAAGAGTTAATATCATACAAAGAAGTTTATAGTAATTAAATATTATTACTTATGCAAATGAAAATATAATCAAAGTTTATTGAGTTTGTTATACTTAGGTATATATTTACTTTTCGAGTGAGGAGATATATATATATCATTATAATAGTGAGGTGATGAGGTGGTGATGAGGTAAGTAGTATATTATAATAAATTATATATATATATATACTATGTAGATATATATATAAATTAATATATAATAATATATAATAATTATAATATAATTTATATATATTATATATATATTATAATAATTATATATATTAATAATATGAAATATATATATAATTTATAAATAAAATACTAAATTAAATATACATAGTTATGTTTTTAAAATTATTATATAATAAAGTATTAAATAGAAACAAAATTCCTTTCTTTATAAATCTATTAAAAAGAGATTATATATATAATTAAACTACGTCTTATATAATATATAAAGGGTAGGTAACGATAATTATGAATAATTCTATTCAATATAGGTATGACTATTTACTGAAGACATCTATATAAGAATGAGTACTCTCACATTATACATTTATGATTGTAAATATATCACGCATTATCTACAGACCAATTAACTTTTGTGACGTGTGAGTGTTGAGTAATTTATTGTAGTGGTGTGTAGGTGTACTGTGAGTTATGCATCTATTTTGGGTATTTAATTTACTTCTATCTATCGATTATTCACGTGGGCTAAGTCTTTAAATAGGCTTCGGTTCTATAAGGTCCATCGAAAATATTGCCAACCACTCATAAAATTTATATATAGTGGAAGTAAACACTCACTTAAAACATATACATACATGACATTAAGCATACATATACATTTCAACATTAGAGGACATTAACATTAAGTATATAGAGACTATAAAAATGCCACAGGAGTACCTCTTATCGAGACTGATCCCCAGGTCAACCCACTACCCAAACTATATATATACATGCTATGGCAATGTCCACATAAAAGCACCCTATAAGTATATCGTATGGTCAATTTGTTGAATATATATTAGTTATACTACACTAAAATCCTACCAATTTGGCTTAGTCAAAAACTAAATATGATATTATTAATTAAATTATATGGATACCAAACCTATTAATCCACATGCATAAATAACAAGTTAATTATCCATGGTGTCTACAACATGGCCATATCTATACTCAATTAATGACTCTATATAACTAAAAAATAACCCTCGGACAATTTTCACTTTTCAATTATTATAATACCCAATATACCCTATATTATCCATTATAACGAATATCTTAACCTGTGATTCTATAAATTTTGCATATTCGATCTAACCATACCATACTAACCTTCCTCTGGTCAGGATATAATCCAATAATAATCATATACAACCTTAACTATTTAGTACGTATTATATACTGAATGGAATGCGTTACTTTAATATATCAAGATGCATGGGTACTTTTCTCTTAATTTTTTTATTAATATGCCCCTACTTT